>BGPR01007027.1:0-30189 GCA_013235015.1 Araneus ventricosus | reverse complement strand
CAACGTGGACTTATTGAAATCGAAAAATGGTGTACGCTATGGCGTGTTGCCATTAACACCGATAAAACTCGCTCTGTAATGTTCCGTGAAGGACATCCTAGGAATAATCTCCAATCTCTCACCTTTTTTGAAGAAGAGCTGTCTTGGGACAAGGAGGCTTAATACCTTGGTTTAATCTTAGACTCCAAACTTACTTTCCGCAGCCACATTAAATATAATACTGATAAATTCTGGGCGAAGGTTCACGTGATCATACCTTTAATCGGTAGAAAACCACCACTTTCCCTCAACAACAAAGTGCTTATCTTTAAGCAGATTCTTCGTCCTATCCTTACTTATGCATCGCAAATCTGGGACCTTGCTGCCAAAACTCATCTCAAAAAGTGCAAATTATGCAAAATAAGATCTTGCGAATTTATGGCCAATCGCCCAGTGGTTGGGTAGTTGAATTCGGAATTAATTAGGGGAAAGCTGGAAATTGTTTTAATCCCTTCAGTTTAGGTCTGGAATGAACATACTAAGTTTCCCCCTTCTGGCGAGGTGAGCGTTAGCCGCTGCGTGCAGATTTGTAGTCAGAAAATAGGACTTTTTTCAATAATCAAGCAATATCTCGAAAGAATCTCCTGCTATCCAAAACATTATAAAACAAAAGTTGTAGAGCTTAAAATTCTGAATAAAATGAGTACCAACACTTATTATATTCAATCAAAATTAAGCGCACAACTGCGCTTCAAACTACTGCCTAAATCGCTAATCAAGCGCTTGAAGCGAAAACGGACCAATTTATAGGTTCGCCCTACCTCCAATTATTATATTTACATTTTAAATTTGATCATGAGGCTATTATAATTATTTAAAGGCTTTATTTAGTACATTTTGAAGGGGGAAAAATCCACTGTTATTATGATTTAACAAAGGAAAACATCACACGAAAGCTTCAGCAATGGTTGAAAGCGTGCTTATTAATTAGAAACAACGGATTTCTCATCGGAGGGAAGTTCTTCAAAATAACTCAAAGATTCTTCTGCATTCAGATATTGCACGGCATTTTAAATAAATTACCGGTTATCTTGCAAAAGAAATCTTCAAAAATTATAAACTGCACTTGAAATAAAAAAAAAATGATTTCAATAATAAAAGTACCATAAACGAAATTGACACGACCGGAGAAGAGTAATATACAACCAACTTTAAAGAAAGTCTCTGAAGGAATAAAAGTTCCCAGTTCTCTTTTAAGTAAGCAAGTTGCATTGTACAAGGGACATTGTTATTTTTGTGGCTGATTAGTGAATATTTACCCATCTGGGCATATGGGAAACACGTGCTCATTATCCATCGATAGTTAAAATGCAAACACAGAGAGAGGATGCGTTGATTACGTCGCTTTGACATTTTCCTTAAGATAATTATTGAGTCGTTTTAGGATCAAGTGCTCAGCAATCTTGCTTAAACTTGGTAATAGGGAAATAGGTCGATAGCTGGTTGTATCTGTGGGGTCTTTCCCTGGTTTTAAAATTGGAACTACAGTGGCTGTTTTCCACCTAGTGGGAAAATGACCAAGGGTCATAATCTTATGGATAATTGTGGTTATTGTTAAAATAGTATGTAAGGGCAAGTTTTTAATCAGTTTATTGTTTCTTCCATCGATGCCTGGGGCTTTAATAATTCTTAGACTTTTAATGCAGTCTAGGACTTTTGATGGGAGAGGGGGATCAACGTCTTTACAGACTGAATTCGCTTCGGTGCGAAGGCGCATAATAGAGCAGCGACTAATTCCTCAGTGTTAGGATTGGTTATATTGTCTAGAGTAAACTGTGTCTTAAGGCTTTCGGCCAAGAAGTTTGCTATTTCTAAGTCAGTGTTAGCAATACCTGTCAGATGGAATGAGAGATGGAAGGTTTTTAGTTTTCTTTTTAAAGGGGGGTCACAAATTTCCAAACCGTGCCATCAGTGGCGTTGACATTCAAAAGCTCATTTGTGAAGGAATCGGTTTCAATTTTCTGATCAAGTTTGTTAATTTGTTTGTTTAATTTGTTAAGTTTTCTCTTGAGAACTGGGTCACGGTAGGTTTGAACATCTTCCTGACAAGATTTCTCTCAGAATTCAATTCCCTAAGTTTACTATCATGATAGAAGGAAATTTCTTTAACTGAATTAGAAGTGGAGACCTTTTCATTAATTATTTCATCTTCAAGTCTACATACTATACTATCAAGTTGCTCCACTGTGTTTACAAAATGCGGGTTAATGAATTCAGAGTTTTTAAGAGTATCTTTAAATTTTTCCAATTAGTTTTTAGTTTTCCAGGATATTTAGGGATCGAGTATTGCAGAAAGAAATCAAGCGTAATTGGATTATGGTCAGAGCTGAGTTCGGAAATAGAATGAGTTTCATATGGATAGAGAAATTTTTTAACTACAGCGAAATCAATGGTATTTGCAAAGTTCGTCCCGAATCTAGTTGGGGTGCTTAGTGCAAGGATTTCAAGATTATATGCTTCAATTGGATGGCTCTGAGTTTTATTGCCTAAGATACTTCTACTCAGAATGAGCGCTAAGAGAATAAGTGGAACATAGACTTTACCAATGGTAATTCAGATGGGAAACATGTAAAAACCTATCAGGCAAATGAGGGGGATGGGTTGGAAGAATGAATGCAAAAGCAGAGATGGGAGAAATAGAACAGAATGCAGCGGGGCAAGGTAACAAGAGCAAATTATGGAGGATTAAAAGGGGTGGACCATTTCGTAGTGGCATAAGGAAAGGCATATTTTCCATTATTATGGGTATAATTGAGTTGATCCAGGACAGTAGGGTTGGTGTGGCTTACAAGTTTTTGGAAGAAGTTCCTGGAGAGGTCTTTAATAAATTCGTCCATAGTTTGAATCTTCAGATCGTTGTGGATGACACTGTTTCTATCGTAGCAGGGAGCATTGACCATGATTCTAAGGATTTTGTTTTGTAGGATTTGTGCTTTTTTACGGTTGGAGGGTGCTGCGAGGCCCCAAATTTGGGCTGCATATGTGAGGATAGGTCTCAGAACTTGTTTGAACAGTTGCAATTTATTTTCTAGTGCAAGGGGGGATCTTCTTCCAATAAGTGGGATGTGCAGGTGGACTTTGGCCCAGAATTTATCTGTGTCGTATTTAAGATGGCTTCTGAAAGTGAGCTTGTTGTCAAAGATTAGCCCAAGGTACTTGACCTCTTTGTCCCATGTGAGATCTTCTTCAAAGAACGAGAGAGTTTTTAGTTCTTTCCTGGATGTACCTTTACGGAACGTGACAGCATGGGTTTTGTCTGTGTTGATGGCAACACGCCATAATAATATGACATAATTTATGGTTCTACCTTGGGCTAAGATGGCAGTATCATCCGCAAAGAAGCAATTCATGATTTGGTTTTGGGGAAATCAAATGTGTAGATTGTATAGAGTAGTCTAGGATTTTCCCTAAGCCTTTCCTGTTGTCTTAACGATGCAGGTATGTTTTCCAGGGCATCTTGACTAAAATGGACTGAACAAGCATAATAAACCACAAAACATTGTTACATGAAATTTCTAGCAAACATTGCCTAAAAATCAGAGTTATTTGTTGATTATAGTTTGAAAATATTCAGTATAAGGGAGTGTAATTTTAAAAATTGAAGAGCTGGGGAGAGGCATAATGGAATGCCCCTTCATGCCTAGAATAAATCATACCAGGATTTAAAACTCCCGACCAACTTCTCTCATGTTCAATCATGTTATAATAATTTCTTAGTAAATATTATAGGCAGTATTTTTCTTTTATGGGCAGTTTACACATAAAGAAATCATAAAAATAAAAAAGTTACAAATGCAAACATATTTCATTTATTTTTAGAACTCATGTAGATTTCACATTGTTGTTCATAATTTTGATACTGAGCTTAATCCTTATTGTGAGAAAAGCAGAAATTTTAAAAAATTTGTCCTTTGTCATCTAGGTGATTATTGAAAAATATTTAACATTTAAATTACTATTATAATTATATTAAAATACACACTATACAAATACATTTTAATATAATCATATTTACTAACACCATAATAATTAATAAACTATATTATTATCTGAAGTTTTAGAATCATTCATGATTAATGTTTAACATTCTCGTGGAATTATAATTTCCACGAGAACAAATTTTTAAAGCAAAATTACTTGGCATATAAGATAAAACAATTTCTTCAGTCTCCAGAGCATATGATGTCAAAGGATTATTTTTTTAATCAAAGGAACTGAAGTCAGTTGGTGCATTTTTTAAAGATAAAGGATTTTTGTAAAAAAAAATCAAAGGAAATTGTCAAAATATAATGGAACATTATAAAGGGTGTAATGATAACTAAACAGACTCGTTGTAAGATTACTTAAAGAGGTGGTATTTTCAAGTATCTCAGGCCTGTAAGTTTCATAATTTATAATTAATAAAATCAATGAAACACATAAACACACCTTAAATTTTAAAAAAATGGTGAAATTGACTACATTTGTATTAATGAATGAAATAACTGACAGGAAATTTGATATGAAAATTTAAAGGAGTATTAATCTCATATCTGTATGACTTTTTTAATATACACAATGCTAATTTAAATACGTAGAAATACTTTATTCAACAAAAACAATTTTTAAAGTATTTAATAATAAAATATATCAACAATCATTTTTTAATTATCTGAGACCACAGAGCATATAACACAAACTAATTCTTTTTTCTCAAAGGAACTGAAGTTGGATAAGGTATATGCATCATGAATTTGGCATTTTTAAAAAATTGTAGCCATTTAAAAAAAGAAAATAATTTTTTTAATAAAATTTTGTTAGCATAAAGAGTGTAACAATAACTTAGAAATTGACTCATTGTAAGATACACAGAAAAGTTCCAAAATTTAGTTCGTCAAATTAACTAGAAAATTGTTGCAGTATCAAAGCATGTATTCAAACCATGATCACCAGGATCATATGAGGTAAGATCATCTAATCATAATATGCGAGTTCTTCTCATTTTCAGACTAATCTCCACGAAATCTTGGTGCATTTCATTTGACCAGCCATCCTGAAGACAAAACAGCTCCAACATTGACACACTTCCTGAAAAAAGAAACAAATTTCTAGTAGATTCCATTTATATAAAACAAACAATTTATTTTTATTAGAGACTACACTTCATTGTAATACATGAATAAAATATTCACCTTCAGTCATTAACAATTAATTTTCTTGTATGAAGATGTGTTAAATAAAACAGATCAAAATACTTTGATAACTGTATTAACCTAGTATTAGATAATATGCTCATTAAACAAATTTCCTACATTTTATTTACACAAATAAGATTGAATATTTTAATTTGTCTCTAGAAAACGTATGTTAAAAATAAATACTAATAAAAATAAGAATCTTCTGAAAAGGGAATTGAAATTTGCTTAAGGACGCTAAATTAAGATACTGAATTATTTCTAAGATACTAGAAGCAGTATATGTAATAATAATAAAAAAGTATAAACATTAAACAGACTAGCGATATTTAATTAGTTCATTTTTTATATTTCACAGTAGACATTTCTAAAAATGCTTGCTTCGGATATAACTACACATAGTAAATGCACATCTCAATATTACCTCAACTTAAGAGTACAAAGAACAGCAGCAATTTTCATACTAAAAAAATACAACCAACACTTTACCCCCAAATTCAAAATAAGCTAAAAATGCTACAAAATTTTATCTTTTAATATCCACAATATAATTATAAATGTATTATGATTTTCAGCTGTATTTCAATCTTAAATAACTGATAAAAGAATTTTAACTTGTAAATTACTTTTACAGTTCACAATACATCATAGCAATAATTATAAAATGTTTTTCTGAGAGTAATAAGCAAAGGTTCCATTAATATCTTTTAAAATTATTTTAATTACCAAGTCATACTATGTTCCAATAAATCTATCAAAATACAGCACTACAAAAAATTTAAAGAATTCATGCACATTTTTGTCAGATTATTCCATGTGATAGGCATTTTAATATGCTTCAGTAACTGCACAAAAATAAAACTAAATTTTATTATTTTATATAGAAAAGTGAAAATAAGTATTTTAAATATTAGAAGTTTTTCAGTTATTTAAATAACATCGCATAAAAATTTTGTAAAGTATTTTAAACTTACCGTTCCAGGAATCTTGAATAGGAAAGTAGTTAAATACGTTGAAATAACTAGAATTGTCACAAATATCGATTCAATAAAGTATTGGGCCTAATTCTAAAAAAAAAAAAAAAAAAGCGATTATAATAAATAATCTGGGAATTGTGAAAAGCAGAATCAAGAATTAAACCGGCAACCCAACATGGCGGCGTTTCGGTTGCTTTTCGTTCGATACATGGCGCCGTGATGTGGTTTGTAGTTCGCACAAATACGACTGGAAAGAATAGGTGGCGCTGCGATAATTAATCAAACTCCCGAGTGAAACCTGTAGTACACCTTCAAATCCCAAAACCCCTCTAATTCAAGTTCAATTCTGTAGTACACTTTTTCTGTGGTGCTGATAATGTAGAGTGGGGACTGAGGAGCCATCTAAAAATAAAGGTGAGTCAATAATTTACTCCCATGGGAAAAGTTAGTTTGAAAAGACAAAATAAATTGTAAAACTTTAAATTCTTATTCGTGATAGTTTTGTTCACACCTAAATTAGTAGGCATGTTTTGCATGTCAAAACTTTAGAGATTTTATGGATTTACGACATAAAAAAATCTGCAGACACATTTTGCACCACTTTTTATATTAAATAAAGTTTTATATAAAAGTTTTAGATTTATATAATTCATAAATTTTCTCACAATTACTTTATTAAAGACAGGTCAACACATGTGTTTGGCTCGAGAATAAATACAAATATATTCTGGGTGGATGCGCTTCATAACCCGCAGCGAAAAAGAAGCAGAGATCTCACTCCTAAGTCTGGTAAGCTATCGCAGCTCCCCCTACACCCGACAAGAAGTGGTCAGAACTACAAATCCCAGCATGTCGCCATATTGTATATCGGATGTAATGCGGCCGTGTTGGCTTGTAGGATGAATTCCTTTTACTCTGTGGAAAATATTCTGGATTAATTATTACAATTAGATTTTTTTTTTTTAGAATTATTGATAGGAAAGAGAGTGCTAAACTTCTTTTTATATGTTAAATTCAGATTCCTAGATATGAAAATGGTACGTTTAAAGTGTTTCAAAATATTTAACGAAACGAATGTTTTTAAATTTCTAAGATTTAAAAGACTTATTTTTGCTATGGTATATAAAATAAGATTTTTTTCTTCTTATTTTTGTGCAATTGCTGAAGCATTTTAAGATACTTATCATGTGGAATAATCTAACAAAATATGCATGAATCCTTAAAAATTCTTCTACGTCTGTATTTTGATAGATTTATTGCTACATAATATTGAGTAGGTAATTAAAATAACCTCAAAATATATGAATAGAACCTTGGCTAATTACTGTCGGAAAAACTTATTATTATAATTACCATTGCTATGTATTGTGAGCTGTGAAAGTAATTTACAGGTTAAAATTTATTTAGTTTATGAGTAATTTAATATTGAAAAACGTTGAAAAGAATAAATAATGCATTTACAATTGTATTGCAGATATTAAAAGTTAAAATTTTGTAGCATTTTTAGCTTATTTTCATGTTTAGTTGTAAGTTCTGACTGTTTTCTTAATAGTACCTATGAAAATTGTTGAAGTTGTTTTTGCTCTAAATTGAAGTAATATTGAGATGCGTATTAAGTATGTGTAGTTATATCCGAAGCAAACTTTTTTAGAAATGCCTGCTATGAAATAGAATAAAATGAATTGATTAAAATCTCTAGTCGAGCTAAAGTTTACTCTTTGTATTACATATTGCTACTAGTATTTTAGAGTTATGTCTTAGTATTACATACTTATACAAATTTCAATTCCATTTTAAGAAGATTCTTATACGTATTAATTTTTAACATACACTTTCCAGAATCATTTTAAAATATTCATGCTGATTTGTATAAATAAAAAGAATGAAATTTATTTAATAAGTATATTAACTAATACTAGTTTATTAAAGTTATGAAAATATTTTGTTCTGTTTTATTTAACACAGCTTTATACAAAAGAAATTAATTGTCTATGGCTAGAGGAGAATATATCATTCATAATATTTTTGTATAACAATGATATCTTTAATAAAAAATAAATTGGTGTGTGTTTGGTGTTATATAAAAGGAATCTACTAGAAATTTGTTTTTCTTTTCAGGCGATCAGTCAGGCAATGTTGGAGCTGCTTTGTCTCCAAAGTGGTTAATCAATGAAATGCACCATGATTTTGTAGAACTTCGTCTTAAAAGTGTAAAATAATTTATGTTTAAATGAACTCATTAATATTTACTTCACGTAAATTTTAACTTTATTGTGTATTCTTACAATGAGTCAGTTTCAAAGTTATTACAATCTTTATGCTATGAATATCATGCTTAAAAAATTTCTCTCTTTCAATTTTCTATAAAAAGCTATAATCTTTTAAAAATGCCAAATTGATGTGCATGTACCCTAGATAACTTCGGTTCCTTTGAGAAAAAAAGATTATTGTGTGTGTGGGGGGGGGGATGTGATAAGCTCTGGACTCTGAAAAAAAATTTCTATCTTATATTTGAGGTTATTTTATTGAAAGGAGTTTTATCTCATGAATGTATAGAATGTAAAATATTCCTTTTGCTGATTCTTAAAACTTAGAAAATCATAGTTTTTTATATTTTTTTAAGAATGTGATATTAGTAAATCTGGCTTGAAATGCGAAAGCAATATTTTTTAAAATTTTGTTAATTTGCATCAACCTATATGTGTTTTCTTATAATTTTAATTTGTTTCTATGAAGCGATGATATAAGCCAAAAATTCATTGCTTCATGCAAAGTGACCATACAGTTTTCTAATCATCACCCAGAAAACAAAGAGATATAGTGGACAAGGTTTTTTGACGTAGACTTCTCTCCATAGTGGTCTAATGGTGTGTCATGAAAGAAAAAAATTATGACGCTTTTCGCGCTTAAGTTAAACGCTTGTAGTTCCGCAACCAAATAACATAGAGAGTTGCTGTTAGTTTCATTTAACAGCGAAATGGGTACACTGAAGATTGCAAAAAGAATTTTAGAATTTGGAATTACGGTTTAGTGACAGTCGAGCTACAAAGTTGGTGAAAATAAAGAAAATTTTTGATAACGTCACAACGACGTTAAACGCTTATAACTCCGCATCCAAATAATATAGAGTTTGTTTTAGTTTCATTTAACAGAGAAATGTATACATTGAAGATTGCAAAAATAATTTTAGAATTTGTAATTACGGTTAAGTCACAGTCGAGTTGCAAAGTTGTTGAAAATCACTAAGAATTTTACATCGATAGAGTGTCATAGTCTCACTAGCCTAATAGACACTATAGACTATAGAGGTAATAGTCACATAGAGATACTTTAGTCACAGAAATTCACAGTTGAGTAAGGTAAGTAAGTCTATGCCTCTTAATCCCAGCGGCCGTTTCGCAGAGACAGACTTCCGTCGATTTTTTTAAATTTCTCTTTTTGTTTCAATAATAATTATTAAACTGAATTTCAAAATTTTGAACAACAATATGAAATTAACTTAAATTCTAAAAAGAATTTGAAATATGTTTTGCATTTGTAATTTTTGATGACTTAATTATATTTACGCTTGCAAATAGTTTTCCAAAAAAAAAATTCTTCATATATTATTTACTCAAAAATTATAATTTCATAATTGAACAATTTTCTATGCTGGGCAGAATGTGCAAAGTTTTTGTTTGAATATCATTCCATTATGTCCAGCTCTTTTTTTATTACGCACTCTAATATTGATTTTTTATACTATATATATATATATATATATATATATATCAAAACCAACATATATACACAAAATAAAAACTCAAAAACAGTAAAAAAGGACAAAATGGCTAAATAGACAAAAACCAGAAAAAACCAAAAAATTGAAAAATATCATAGCGAGCCGCTCGTCAGGAAGAGAAGCTCGCTCATGATATTAATTTGTGCTTTTTTCTGCTGACGACAAACGAAATCCGTTAAAAATTGCCGTCATCCCCTCTAAAAACACAAAACAAACGAAAATGGAAGATTTCTTGAATAAAAAATAAAAATACATTTAAGAAGATTTAAAAAGAATCAAAAACAAAAATCCGAATACAAATACAAAAAATCCGAATACAAAAATACCTAGAATAAAAAACAGTCGTAACATAAAAAATAATAAAATAAAGCGAAATATGCTTACGATGGCCAGGGAGACGCTACCGCGACCACGAGGAAAAAGAACGCCAAACCAGTTATCGCCGTTGCCAAACAGAGGAAAGAGAAAGAAAAGGAGAAAGAGGCTTTGTCAGTAGCACTAAAATCACTGCCTGAGATATCGTCGCACAAAGTTCTCGGGAATACCATTATTTAAAAGTTGATCATACAAAAGCTTTAATTGTTTAGTTTTTGAAATTTCGTTCGAACAAATAGATCTAATGCGAGAAAATTAAGAGATAATAGTGTTTCTATAAATCTTAATAGAAATATTAGAAGACCAATATGAAAGTCGGTTGACACAAAAATTAAAATCCATTCTTTTGTCAAAGATATCGATACAAAAGTTATTATCAATAAGTTTAATATCCAGATCTAAGAAATCCGCTTCAAACTGATTACAGTTTGTTTGTTTAAGAAGCAAGGCTGAAGGATAAATATTTTGCCACGTAATATTAAATGATCCATGATTAAAAACAATAAGATCATCTACGAATCTGAAAGCCTGAGGATGAAGAAGTAAATAATTCTTCTCAAAATAATGAAGGAAGAGGTTAGCTGTAATAGAAGAAAATGAAGATCCTTGAGGAATGCCATGTGATTGGAGAAAAATACTTTCCCCATTGTAAATAAAATTATTAAATATGCAAAAATTACATAATTTATCCCAATACTCAAAAGAAATATTGAGAATATTTTTGTAATCAAAAAAGTAAGAGTTAAGCACCTCTCGAAGAGTGGCTAGAGGAATGCTTGTAAAAAGATCCTTGAAGTCAAAAGTCTCAATAGAAGAAATACTGTTCTTATTATTGTGAATGAAATCAATGACCGGTTTATTATTGTTAATAATCCAAGTAAAACCTTCTGAACAAATGACATCCAAAAATTTTTTTAACAGATTGAAGAAAATGTAACCAGGTTGCTTCATGTATGAAGAAGTTCCACAAGTGATAAAACGATAAGAAATAGGATTTTTATGAAATTTTGGATTAATAGTAATATAAGGAAAGCAAAAATTGAATTTCTTAATTTTGAAGAATTTATAGAAAGCAAGAATTTTTTTGGATATTAATCTTTCTGGTTTCTGGGCAGTGAACTTAAGAAATGTTATGTATTTGCAATGTCTTGTTATAAAAATTTTTGTTCAATAAAATAACCTGAGATTATTTTGAGTATTTGGCATTTGTTACAGCTTCTTGGTCCAGAAAACAAATAAAGGAATATAATTTTTTGTTTTTGTTGAACAAAATTCAGATAAATTAACTTAACAGAAGAATTTTCTGTAAGGAAATTACAATACTACAGTATTTGTATCTTGAATAAAAATGAATGTGTATCTAATAAAAATTTATTGTTGTTCTAAATATTCTGATAGAGATAGAACAATATTCATTTAAACAATAAAAATTAATTTCTGCAGACTTTAAAAAATTCACAAATGAATTTCTGTATGGCAATTTCATTCTATCTTCTTGAGGTCAATTATTCTGTGCAAATATTATATTCTCAAATATGGAGTACATGCTTATTTCCTTAATTTAGAAAGTATTACACCAATGTTAACATTTTATGAAAATCTAAGCACTTGCCTTTTATCTCTTCAGCATATAAAAATAGTACATAATTAATACTTTATCATGCAAACGTTTTTCTTGCAGCTGCTTATCAATTTACATCACTATACACTCTATACATATTTAACATTTTATAAAAAATATAAGCACTTGCCTCTTTTTATCTCTTAACCTGCGTAAACAATACATACTGAATACTTTATTATGTAAACACATTTCTTGCAGCTGCTAGTCATTCACCTCAAATCATACAGTCTATACATATCATTAGCTTCAATTTGGATGCATAGTGCTGATAAAACAATTCTTCAAATATATGGAACTCAGCATAATTTTTGTAATAAAAAGTATTGTTATCGAAAAATACTTTAACAAAATACCCAAAATATCTAACTGCATGCTTGAATTAAAAACGTGAAAACCTGTAATTCCAATATCAAGAATTTTAAAAGATACATTGGAGAAGTCTTTGTATAGGAATATTTATTTTGTCAAAGTTTGAAAATTTCCTTGCTTATTACTTGTTACATTTTTGAACATTTAAAATTGAAACGAAGATGGTGAAATAAGTTCAAAACATTAACAGCTTAAAACAGATTTTATGAAAAATTTCTTAGGACAGAATATTCTCATGTTACTGTGATGCTTTATTTAAGATGCAATTCCTAGAGTGTATGTTACATGTATGATAAAAATGTGTGACGATGTGTAATGTTTCATATAAACACAATAAAAAACACCATATTTTATTTCATAAGAAAGCACTCTTTTCAAATTACTTTTCATTAAAGCTCAATTTATATGAATATTTATTACAAATAAAAACAATATTAATTCTGCAAAAAATAGGTTATTGAACTAATTCAAAATTTTAACTCATTAAAATGAATTCTTCAACTAAAAAAAATATTATATTTTATCAAAATAATAATATTTGTAACTAGTTTTAACTTCAATGCTTCATATACTCCTGCAAACTACAATGGTATGTATTAAATGGTGGAAAAGACTATAAAATGAAAATTTTAAAAAAATATATTTTACATTTTTTCTATTACTCAGTGTTAGAGAAAACTTATAATCCCTTCTATTTTTCTAGAATAGCAAGTTTATAAACTGATATGATGTAATCAAGATATTTTTGAATGCATATGAAATTTTATGTTAAAAATAAAGAAAAGAAAACTAAAAATAGAATTGATTTGTTAAATTTCCAGATGAAGACAATAATTTAGCTCAGGAACAAATTTCTCTAATTTTTTAATAAATCAAAAAATCACATTTAAGTTTCCTAAGGAGAACAAATCCAATATAATTTGGAAAACTAAGCAGACATTTGAAAAATTATCATAAAAAATTAACGAAATAATGCAGAAAATAAAACTAAACTAAACACAGTATGGAAAAATATAATTAAAGATACACTGGCATCTCAACTTATCAAGGCACTTAAAGAAAATAAGTTACAAATGTATTGCAAAAAATACAGAAATGCAACACATATGAACAGATCTTCATTTGAGCTAGAATTTTATTCTTCTTTGAAATGTTCAAAGCAGGTTCAAAAATATGATTTTTATGGTAAACATGCGGCACATTCAGAAATTCCAGATATCTTCATTCAAATAAGTCCAATTTACTTCATAATAATTCTCTTCGTCTGCATATTCACAGCACCAAAACTTTTATATTGCATGTTTATGTTAACATATGGTAAAAACAGCAGATATGTAATTAATTTAGACTTTAATTATATTATGAGTGTCAATCAATAATAAGTAATTTCATTGAAATAGTATTATTATCCGCTCGTTTTCAAAAAAAATTAGCATAAAATAGGCACTTTGGTATTTTTCTAATTGAAAAAAATGCTTTAAACGAGCAATTTTTTAGTTAAAAATAGTAGGCAAATTGGTGCCAAGAATACAAAACATGCAAAGATAAATGAACAAAAAGTAAAAATATTTTAAAATATTCATTTTAGAATAAGTTCTAAGCACACAGTGATAAACATAAAAATATGGCTTAAGCATATATGCATACAGACAATGCTAGAAAAATCACGATTTTAAAATTTATATCTATAAAGTTAATGTGCTATATTAAATTTTTAAGTGAAATATTAAATTTTGAAGAGAAGACTGATGTAGTATTGTCAGTGACGTAGTCAGAAATAAATACTGAGGAGTACATTTAGACTGAGAAATTAATTTTTGGGTGCATATAACTTGCAAATTCAAAATTTCCATAAAAGTAAGCAGCCATAATTTATAAATAAAAATTAACTTTGGGGGTGCATAAGTCCCATTGCACACCTCTGGTAGACTTGATGCGCCACTGAATGATTAAAAAAGAAACAATTGACTAAAATACAAACTTTCAGACAGTAACAATCTCAAAACAAAACAATTCGTTAAGATGTGAGATTTAAGAAATAAATATTATTTGGTGCTTACGATCAATTTCAAATTAAAAAGGGCAAGGAAAATAAATGTTAAACGTACATTTTTGTTTTAAACAGGAAAAAGATACTTATCCTAAATTTCTTCGGAGGATGTTTTCTCTCTCGTGGAACTGTATTCAGCCATTTTTTCCCCCGCAAATCCTTTCTAAGGCTAAATACATAAAATTTGGAACCGCTGGTGTCATTCTGTAATTAAATATTTGAGAAACGTTTTTTAAAAATTAATTGACTTTAAAGAAAAAGTTCTAAAATAAGCACGACTTCAATTACGACCTAACACCGACAACTTCATGAAGAAATGACGAATATCACCAAGTTTTGTTTCCATCAGCATAAGAAACTGCGGTAATCGGTCGTCAAGATTGTGACGCCTATTCCGATATAGGGTAAACAGCTAGTAACTTACGAAAAAATTCAACAGCCTAAGTTGCTTTACGTCAGTATATTCTATGGTTGCCGTTGTTGGAAGGCTTTTTTTCTATCGCAGGTGACGCATAACTGCGGTGCGGAATGACGAGGCCACAATAGTCCTCGTGTGGCTTCTATAATAATTGTAGTAAATCTAAACTGAACTTCTGGTTTTTAGGGGATACGTAACTTTTGTACAAGAAATAAAACTGCTGTATAATGAGTTTTAGCAGAAGGTTGGCACGATTCTCCGTCTTGAGATAATATGTATTATCAAAATGAGTTTTCAGTGTCAATTTATATTTTCCCAAATTTATTTATTTTGTGGTATTAAATTTCATTTTTTTTCGTATTTTTATAGCAAATCTCAACTAGAAGAATTATGCATATTATTTATTTAGGCCCTTATTCACCAACTCTTTAACACTCGGATTAAACCTCGAATCAGTGTTAATCCCTTGATCATATGAAAATCCATATTCTCCAACGAAAATCCCGAGATCACCAGCTATTTTAACACCCTGTTTTTGATTCTCAGAAATCGGAGGATTAACAGTGATAATCCGCGTATTTTCGTTTTACGCATGCGCATTTCTCTTCTACTTTCTATCAAAACAAACATGGCAGACGATAGATTGTCGTATTTAGACGATATTGAAAGTTTAGAAATTTTAGAAATAATCGAAAGAAGGAAAAGATCTGTGCAACCAGATAGAGCGAATGATTTGGACTATATTAACAATGTAGCCTTTCTATCGCGTTATCTTTTAACCTTCCAGAGATCGCGCCTACACAAATTTTACGACATATCGTGCGTCTTATTACATGTATATATATCGTGTTTTTTTTTACAAAAATAAACGCAACTTTTTTTTATGTTATCTGTATTTATTAGCTTAATAGTAAACAAAGATTTTATAAATACAATTTGCACTTAAATTTATAAAAGAACGATATAAATATCTAATACGATGCACAATATAAGTATATCTTGTATACGCGCGCCCGCTGGAAGGATAAATAAAAATACAGGCGATTCCTGTCTTGAAAATCTGAAATCTCCTATTGGATTGATTTCATTGTCCTTCCTTTTCAGATTTTTGTAGTACAGTTTTTAGTTTTTTGTTTCTTTTTGCAACTCCGGGAAAACTGTTGAACATGGGAGTTAATTCCGACCAGGCGCTTGCCTTGTCGGAATTAGTTGTTGCATCTGGTTTTTTTATTTTAAATTTCCGATTTGAATTTATCTAAGGAGAGGAGAAAAGCCAGGGCCTTTATTTCTGTAAAATTCTCCCTTTTACGATCTGTAATTATTGCAACAGCGAGAATAAAATGACAGAATCAAAATACGGCGTTAGTTGATCAAAACACACGAGATAATGTTTATATTATGTCTCTGTCATCCATTGATTGAAGCGGAACGAAAAACTTCGGCGAAGCTCGTTCATTGTCGAATCAGAATGTGGCTTACATTTTTCTTCCAGTCAAGCCATGGATCACGTAATCCGTAGATGGAGAATACCGAAGGACTTTGATTCAGTGTTAGCATTGATTCTCGGATTTGCTGATTCGCGATTTAATCCTGGACCAATCAAGTTTGGTGAATACGGCCCTTAAGGGATCTTCTCCATCAATGAATTTAAAACACTAGAGAGTAATGGCTTTAGAAATTACCTTAAGACATTTGAACTTAATTTCTTAAAACACTTTTATTCTTCGGATTTTCAAAGAGCTTGAAATAAGTTTAACGAGACTCTCAAATCAATATTTTCTAATGTAGAAGTTGCAATTCAAAACGCACCACCCTAGATTTTGTTTTGTTAACACACGAGGTTGACACAATCACTCAGAAGATGATGTAATTATGCGTTGTTATTGTAAACGGGTCAAAATTTCCTTCTCTTCAGCAGCATTATTTGCTCAATTCGATTATATAACGTCTTATTCATAAAAAATGTGAGTGGCGCATTTTCATTGGTCAATGCTGTAGTTAAAGACATGCAGGGATGGTAAGACTGAGCCGAAGAGAGCCGTCAGTGTCGCGTTTTCATTGGTCAATGCTGTAGTTAAAGACATGCATGGATGGTAAGAATGTGCCGAAGAGAGCAGTCAGTGTCGCGTTTTCATTGGTCAATGCTGTAGTTAAAGACATACAGAGATTAACAAAAATAGCTGTACCGTCGCTAGAACGAAAGGGGTCTTGATTTTCCCTATAGCTATAGTACGAGTAAAAGTTTGCCAGAAACATTTTCTTGTGCGGTCTCAGGTGGGTTTCCTGAATAAGAATTACGTCGGGAAAGTACTTATTTACTAAGATCCGTAGCTCATCGATCTTATTTTTTAAGCCATTTGCGTTCCAGAAAATAATTCTCAGACTATTAGCAGTGAATGTTAACCAGAAACAGAGGTCCCTGAATTATCGAAGGCTTTCATGAGAATGGAGAGTTTATCAGCAGAACTTGTAGCTGATTTAAGTTCTTTGAGGGCTGAGAAGAGGTTTGGGAATTCTTGCATTAATTTTTTGAGCTCAGCAAGCCCCTCGACCATATCTTTAAAGGTGTTGGTAGGAATGTCTACCGGTTGAGAGTTTTCGATTGAGGGGTTACGTGGCACCATCTCTTGTTGGGGATGGGGGTTAAGAGCTCTGGAATAGGAGAAGTTGTCTCTCACTCTATTGGCGTTAGTATTTAAGGTACGTTGTTGGGAGTTAAGATTATTGAGCATGTTTTGCTGAGTGAATGAAGGCTTGGGGAAGGCACGGCATCCTCTAAAGGAGGCGACATGGCCCGCCTCTCCACAATTAATACATTTGGGGTTTGGAATTCTATCAGTGATATTACACTTGTTGGTTTCATGTAGTCCTGCGGACTTTAGGCAACGGGCTTTGCTCTCACATTCTCCAGCTTTATGGTGGTACCAGTTGCATTTGTAACACTGGTTTACTATGTTTCTACCTCTATAACGCTCAACTTCGACTTTGAGGTAATTTACGTGTTTAATTTGGAAGATTTCCTCTGATTTTGGAGTTCTTTGCAGTTCGACCAAAAAGAATGGGAGAGGTTTTCTCGTTCTTAATTTTGTTAGTTGGATAACCCTTTCAACAGGGAGTTAAGTTCATTCTTGAGAAAGGATTTAATATTATTAACATCGTGATCAGGTGGTAGATGTTTTATGACCACTTTAACAAGTCTTTTGCTAGCCGGTTTAATGACATGAAAATCGTAGCCTTGGGTTCTACAAAAATTACTAATTTCAGTATGCTTTTGTTGGGTTTCAGGAAACATTTTTACAAGTCCGTTGGAAAATTTATTTTCAGTCGGTCCACATGTTTTGCGAATGTCTTCGAGAATTTTAAGATAGTCACTATTATAGCGAAGCATTATTGGTGGGACTTGTTCTGGTTTAACATTGTTTTGAGTATCAGCTTCCTGATTTTCAGTTTCGTTAACAAGAGGTTCAAACGAGTTTCTAATTTCGATGGGTTTAGTGGGACTTTTAGTAATCTGATTATGCCTAGCAGTTTTCCTTCTTTGCGGGGAAACAAAATTTTTTTTCCTATTATCTAGATTTTTTGCCTTCCTAATTTCGTCATTATTCCTCACAGTCCTGCCATGTTTGCATCAGCACAGATAGGTAAAGAATTCAACTCACCCTCAAGCTCATTGTTTTGCGATTCAAGCTCCATGACATCCTTCACATAAGTCTGGTAGAGCGGGTACAGGATCTCACTGAAATCTGGATGACTTCTCATTGTGTCAATCTCTTCGTTGAAATACCTCTCTTTGTTACGCCCAGAGCGTAAAGCTAGTTCCGTATGAGTCCTGTCTCGGCAGGACTGGCAGTATAATTCTGGATTGGCCGTCAGCAGCCTTATCCTCAGGATCTACCTTCATAAATGCATCCCCCGCGCAAGAGCGCGTTTCTTCGTCTTCGCTCGTCGCCATCTCAGGCGCGAATCGAAATAAAAAATGCAGAGAATGAACAGTAGCAATCAGTCCTTATATACTGCATCAGGCTCGTCGCTATTGGTCGATGGGTAACATCACAAAGAGGGCGGATCCGATCTGCATGAAATCACAATTCAGGATACTGCCAAATGCCGCGTTGATGCCACAGAGCAATCAAAAAAATCGGAAAATTGTCAAATAATTATCAAATTATCGGGAAATAATCAAAATCAAAATAATCAATTGATGATGCATATTTATCAAGAATACTCAAGGGTAAGAAATTTCAAACCTCTAGCAAATCAGGAAACATGTGAAAAATTGATTACCGAATTAAACATGAAGAAAGTCAAATTTAATAAGGTTGAGTGAAAAATAATTGATTTAAATTTTTTAACTTTTATTTCTGACAACATGATGGATAAAAACCAATTAGAGTGAAAAAAATAAAAGTATACAAGTACAGATTTGCATAAATGGTTTGAAACTTATTATTTATAAAGAAAAATTCTCATAATTTTAAAAGTAATAATTTTAATACATAATTAAGGAGTTTTAATAAATTTATAGAGAACTTAGTAGTGGTACTTTGAAAAAAATTGTGCATTGAAATTTCAAAATCAACAGTCTTGTTCTCATCTAAAAT
Source organism: Araneus ventricosus (assembly GCA_013235015.1). NCBI lineage: Eukaryota > Metazoa > Arthropoda > Arachnida > Araneae > Araneidae > Araneus > Araneus ventricosus. The sequence goes on along the minus strand of BGPR01007027.1, from coordinate 10,781 downwards.
GCTCAAAGATTTTTTTAAAAATGTAGAAATCTTTTAATCCTTTTTTAATTGAATTGCGATATAAAATAGAACAGAGAAGGAAGGCATAAAGTACAAAGTTTTCTTTATTTGCTAAAATAAATCAGAAAAAAATTCTTGACTGTTTTCCGATCTGATTTCGAATGAAGTAAAATAAATTCGATTGACAGACGATATTTTAAGAATAGGGCGATAGGAATTTCCAGCTACGAATTAAAAAATTCAACTGACCGACGATTTCGAGTTAGAAACCCTAAAAGTATTAACTTCATAAATTTTTATATTGCCCTCTTTTCTCACTACTTAATTATAAATATTAAACAATATCAAAAGTGTGAAATTCAAAGCTTCCCTTAAATGAAGAAAATAAATTAAACTTCGCAAGCTTTCTAGCGTAACTTCTTTCCTATCGCTAAGAAAAATTTCCAAGTCGAACGGAAAGTTCGAGGCTCGAGCCTGCTTCCATCGGTTTTGGTTGCAAACGTCCTATCCGCTGACCCATTCCAATAAGCGATTTGTGTAATCTTTCATTCTTTAGATGATGAAAGGGCTGTCCCTGGGGAGGAGCCTTGAGGGAGCGGGCGGGCAGAAACCTCAGGATTCGCGGACAAAAATGGGGGCGGATAAATTTATTCCTAAAACGTATTTAATTAGTTTGAAGGGCACGTGCCAACTTTACATTTCTCTCTTTGCGTCTCAACTAGTGATTAGGGTGGATCGCTCTTCTATGGAGAAAAAAATTATTAATAATCAAAATCTACCTATGCGGAAAAGATGTTCTATGGTATGGAGATTACGTGAAAAATAATAAAAAAAAATTAAATTCAAAATTTAATGCCGCCGCAAGGGGGTTTGAATTTTCGAAAGAAATGGAAAAACACTTAATTTTGATTATTGATTATACGATTTTAGATTCGAAATAAGTGTTTTTTCTGCAATATAAATAACCAAAAGCGATGATTAATGAGTAATGAGTACTAAGTAGTGAGTAGTAAAATGTGCATTGCAACATTTTGTGACTCAGCTCCCCCACCCCACACCTTCAGATCAGTCCGGTTAAACAACTAGAGCAATAGTAGGCAATGACTTTGCGTGCTTTCAGAATTCTTCGAAGGACTAATTCCCTTATGTGATTTCTGCCGTCAGCTAGCTTTGATATCAGGACATTTTCTGGATGGCCAACAAATCAGTTTCTTTTAATAACAGGGTCTATGACATCCTTCAAATCATTCGAGAAATAACGCGATAGAACGATTGATTGATGCAAATGCTGTGCCTCATAAATTATGGTTTCGTTTTGATCTTGAACCACATAGACGCATAGACTTTTGCGATGAATGTCGTTAATGTCAGTAAAGCCTCGGATGAATTTTCGTGAGCTACATTGAACCTGATAATTCTGTTCGCGTTTCTAAGCCACCTTGAGTGGCAAACTTTTCCAGGATTTATCTTCGACAGACTTTCTCTGCAATGTCAGCAATTTATGACTTCACAAATTTCCTTTAAGTACAGTTGATCAGTACTTAAGTCTTTCTTGTTAGTCACTTCACATAGCGTGTATTGTATTGGCGTGGACGAAACTACGGATAGTTTCTCGCACCCGGCCAACGATTTTCTTATTTCGCCAGACAGGCTTCTGGGTCCAGTTGTGGTTCTATCCACGTGCGCGAAAAGATGACGTAGTGGAAGCTCGTTAGCGTGTAACTGGCACACAAACCATTGTAGTGGAACGATTCGGAATGAGTTCCATGTTACGTATAATACCTCCTTTGACACCTGTGTTCACAGATGTTCCGTCGCAACCAACTTTGTTTCATCTATGTCATTGTCAAAGCATAACAAAAAAACTATATATGTTATTTCCAATAATTTGCGTTCTCCCGAAATTTACAGACACGTGGCCGATGTACTCAGAGCCAGGTTCTTTTAACAAGCTTATGTGTTCTGCTATTATGACTTTTCTTCTGCTGTCTTCCATTGATAGAGTCCTGTCTTTTCGCCCATCTAAGTATAAACCAAACTGGTCATGGTCATAATCTTTTATGACCTGAGACAATAGAGTGGTTCTTGCCTTTTTTCTCCCACGCCGAATTTTATTTGTGTCAACAACGTTCAAAACATTGTTTTCTGAGATAATGCCCACATCTTGAAGCGCAGCTGACACGATCGCCTGCTCGGTCGGAAATACCAAATCGGTCCAATGTTCTAACTGCAGCTAAAACTTTTGTCACCACAGGTGTGACTGTGGGGAAGATTCCATGAAGTGCCACTTCCGACTTATGGAGGGGTGGAGGATAAAACAGGAGACAGAAAAAAGATGGGATTGCCTACTGCTCTAGTTGTTTAACCGGACTGATTTGACGGTGTGGGGAGGGGGAGCTGAGTCACAAAATGTTGCAATGTACATTATACTACTCACTACTCATTAATCATCGCTTTTGGTTATTTATATTGCAGAAAAAACAATTATTTCGAATCTAAAATCGTATTCAATAATCAAAATTAAGTATTTTTCCATTTTTTTTTGACAACTCAACCCCCTTTCGCTTGTATTAAATTTAGAATTTAAATTTTTTTATTATTTTTCTCTTGTTCTCCATACCATAGAACATCTTTTCCGTATAAGTAGGTTTTGATTAATAATAATATTTTTTTAAATCGTATAATCAAAATTCAGTATTTTTCCATTTTTTTCGAAAATTCAACCCCCTTGCGGCGGTATTAAATTTTGAATTTAATTTTTTTATTATTTTTCTCTTAATCTCCATACCATAGAACATCTTTTCCGCATAGGTAGGTTTTGAAATTCTGAAAAAAAAATTTTCGATCCACCCTACTAGTGATGTGTCAGGTTCGTTTTTTTGGTGGAGTCGGATTCACGAATCCGGATCCGCGGATTCGTTCCGATTCCAGAACGTAAATGGATTTATCGCCGATAATTACAGTAATAATCTTTATTATTGAACTTTTATTTTAATACAATTATGAAACATAATTAATAAAATTGTAATTTTCAGTAGATAATTAATTATATTGATATTAATTTTAATGAATAATTTTGATTAATAATTAAAATTAGATAATTAATTATATTGATATTAATTTTAATGAATAATTTTGATTAATAATTATAAATTGATAATTAATCATATTGATGATCATTTTAATAATTAGTTTTAATTACTAATTATTTTTCAATTAACATTTCTGTTAATTATTTAAAATGTCGTTAATGAATTTAAGGAAACTTTGCTAGAACCTTCAGTATTTTGAGAAGATATTGATTTCTATTATCTGGTTAAGATTTCCCATGAATGTCATTTAATTTGTTGGAAACAGTATATTTGCTGAAGCGTTCAATAATGAAATTTCAACTCAGAGGCCAATTCTGGCCCTTGTGCCATAAAACCCCAATCACTCACTCACTCTTTCTAATTAAATATAAACTCACCCAATTCTAATGAGTTCCATGCAATAAAAAAAATCTTTTAATCATCATAAAGGAATATAAAACAATTCTTTGCAGTTATCAAAGATCCACTGCTGTTAAAATCTGTTATTAATTATATTAAGAAAATGTAATTTTTTAGTAAATTCCTGTCAGTTGAATTACTTGCTTTTAAATTTTGAGCAAACTATAGATGTCATTTAAATATGCAGGACTAATCACGTGCATTCGTGGTTTGGTCGGTAGAGCGTGCAGTTTCGAATCCTGCTGACATGCGTTCGAGTCGCGAGCAGGCGCTGTCGTTGCAAGACAAAAGGTTTGAAGATTTTAATTTCGGATATTTTTTTATAAAGTTATTTTATAATATATATACAGCATTTTATTTTATTTTACTCTTTATTTCCAAACCTGATTTATTATTAGATAAATTTTAAATAATTCCTTAAACTTATATATAAGTATGGGGAAAATAATAAGTTAGAATAGGAATTATTTAAAATTTTTCTAATAACAAATCAGGTTTGGAAATAAAGAGTAAAATAAAATAAAATGCTGAATATATATTATAAAATAACTTTATAAAGAAAATATCCGAAACTGAAATTTTCAAAACTTTTATCTTGCAACGTAAGCGCCTGCCAGCGCCTCGAACCCATGTCAGCAAGATTCGAAACAGGGCGTTCTACAGACCTCGCCACGTAAGCTTGTGCTGAGGGTGGCATACTTAAATGAAATGTTCAAAACCCAAAAGTATATAAAAAAATTCGACGTAATGTATTCGACGTATATGAGTAATTCTTTAAATTACTCAAATGGACAAATATTATTTCTTAATTTTTAAAATGCGTGCCTATTTGTTGACTTATCTTAAACTTTTATAGAGAAAATTCTTGACTGTTTGAAAAAAGTGCAGACTCAGATTTTTCTCTTAAATAGTATTTATCAAATCTATTAATTTCGATGTACTGAGATTCAACTAAGGAAACTATTTTTGATTTTGAAATCTTGAGTTAAGAACAAAAAATTATAATTATTTTTAATTATAATTATTATGAATTCTTTTTACTCTTGCATCTTTTTTTTTTTACTAGAAACTCTTTTACATCTCAAGCAATATCAAAAGAATCATTGGTCAAACCAACTATTCTTTTGGTTCCTTCGTAAACAACCTCAGAAATCTATCTCTATGCACAGCGTCAACCGAAACTTACCATCCTCTCCTGCTCCTCGCAAAAAAACTTATCTGCATCATCCATGACCCCAAATGATGTATCGTTCATTCCAGAACGAAACAAATCCTCTTCCAAAATTATGGATCCGAATCAGTGATTCTGAATCGGAATCAGTAATTCCGAATCCGCGGAATCAGAGTGAATCCAATTCCGATTCACGAATCCGATTCCGCGGATTCGTTCCTTTTGCTCGGAATCGGATCCGTTCGTTCCTTTTGAGGATCCGGATCCTCGGATTCGTTCCGGAGTGAACGACTCATCACTAGTCTCAACCAAGTATTCGCTGCTATGGAAGGAACTTTCTAACCCCGTTGCCTGTTCCGAAGAGCGTGTTAAGCATTTTCTCGAAAAGTAAGTGCACTTTTATTGAAGTCTTTTTAGTAATCATTTGTTATTCAGTAAGATATTAATTAGTTTAATGATAGTTTGAAAACATTAACGACACGATACATTTTAAACATTGACTCTCGAAGAAAAAAAAGCACGTGGTTTCATTGACAATTTTAAAAAATTATTTTGTTTTATTACCTCCCCCCCCGTTTTTCAGCATAAATGATATTATCTCAAATTATTTCGCTAATCTGCTCAGAGGCGGATACTGGATCTACGCATTCAACTAGTAGTTTAGTTAAGTTATATAAAAGTCATGTTTTAAAACACGTGGGCTTTGTGGGGACCTCGTGCATAATTACTCTAAATCCCTTTGTTTCACGTATTTGTAGTTTTTCGACTTATCAATCATTGTGTTTTAAAATAGTATAATTTCGAGTGCTTTTAATGATTTTATCAGTAATAATTACATTTAATAATTGCTGCATATACATGCTTATAATTTCTTTATTTGTTTTATTCTGATAATCACTATAGTTTGAACTGACGTGTCATAAATATTAATCGAAAAAACTTAAGTATTGGTTGCGTAAAAGAAACTGCAAAAAAAGTTTTCTTGCAAAAACTGATGCAAGTAGATTAGTATAAATTGTATTTTATGAAATAATATATATTTGGCATTTTATTTGGTGATATAAAATAAATACCAAATGTTAATTATATTTTGTTTTGAATAAATAAGTGATGTTTTCGATCTAACATTCGATGAGGCATAAAGTTGAAAAATTAATTCAAATGCTAAATATTGAAGTGTGAATGAAAAAGTAAAAATAATTACATATTTAAATCTACTTTTCTGTTCGCATTTACTATGCACATGTTACGGTTGTGTCAATATTATCCGAATACTAAATATTAAGTACAGGATGCTATGATCTCTCTGCTTTCAGAACAAAATTATGTTTATAGATAAATTTTCTTAATAAACTTTAAGCTCAACCAAAGTGTACGGTACGGCGCCAAACTTGGATTTTCTTTGACGAAAAATCGCTAAATGTGGTAAGCCAATAGCGGACTGTAACATGGCGGACGTTTGGCGAGTTTTTCATGATTTGGCGCCAGCTTGGCGAGAGATGTACCGTGCACTTTGGTTTTACCTTGATATATTTGAAAAATAATGCGATGAATACTACGTAAATATACGTATAAAAAAAAGGCGAAATATAATGTTTTTAACCTCCTATATATTTACTATTCAGACAAAAATATGATAATGTTGCTTGAAGATATGTTTTTCCTACTTCTTAAGCAATATATTTGTTTCTTATAATAATGATTGTTTTGCAGATGAAATGTTAATTGCAGATATAGTAGCAAGAGATAAAATTCTATTTACCTTTATTGTCTTTTCTGTTAATTTGTACACTTTTGTACTCTTGATGACAATACAATATTTTAATAATATCATAATTTGATATCAGTTGCTCGATTATTATACGGTAAAACTTGTCTATAACGATATTGTAGGGACCTAGAAATTATATTTTTATAGCCATGTTATCGTTACAAACAGTTCGAGGATTTGCACATCCATTGAATAGGATGAGCACATGGAATGTATTAATGAACTAAGATATTTTATTATGCTTAATGATTCATCTTACAAAGAAATAGCTTATATAAAATTGTATTTTATAAAGATATAAAATATACAACTTTATATATTAAATTAAAACTTTATATTTAAGCTTTTTTTTATAATCTTTACTGATAATAAAGGAGAGTGTGTGTTTGTCTGTCTGTGTGCGTGTCTGTGTGTGTGTTGGTGCTCTATAAGTCAGACCGCTGGACCTAGAGCTACGAAATTTGGCACAAACATACTTTGGAGGGTAGGAATGTGCCCCTCGGAGCCCTTTTTTGAAATTTTGAGTAGAAATTAAATTACCTAGAAATTAAGTTGCCGTGCAATGTTTTCTCGAATTTACCAATTCAGATTTTTTTTTTTGCCACAATTTACAACTATACTTTTCATTGTCGCAACGCAACTCAAAACGTTTTCAATGTTTAAACACATAATTCTTTTACGTATTTGTCTTTCATTGTTGTAATATGAAATAATATATCCTGATACATTTTGTTTTCATATTTTATTTCATCAAAATTTTTGTGAAATCTGCAAACCAAGCTCTCCGATATATTGTTTTGCCTACATTAAGAAATATATCCAATAAGCTGAATGGTTATGGTTGCAATGTTTTCATTCTACTCTAAGCATGTTTTATTCCTGCTAACATGCCGCTGGCCATAAAATGTGCAACCTCATTTTAATGTTGAAATCAAATGCAGATTTTACAAGAGGAATAAGAAAGTGAAGATAGTGCCAACCACGTGGAATCAGAGGATACATTACATTATCAGTTATTTGACTCCATTAGGAACATTTATGTAGACAATGAACAGAAGAGGTCCAAGATCACTAATAGAACTCGGGTTAAATATCTACCACAATCTGAAGTTTAAAATTACTTTGTTAAGCCGTATGTTATAACCATGACTATAAAATGATGCAAGATCATATTTTCAACGAACCAGCTGGTCGCCAACGGCGGTTAGTAATAATATAAATTCTAAAGAATGTATTTTAATTCTTAAACAATATATTTGTTTTATTATCATGCTTGATTGACAGAAAATGCATCATCAACTGTGATTTAACAACGGGTGTTAATGATAAACCATTTTGCCGTGCACCTTGCATACTTTTGACTATATTATGTGACTCATTATTTGTTTAGAGATGTTGTTTTCCCTAAGTATATGAAGTAATTAATAATTCGTCTAGGTCTTCTAAAAAAATCCTTTTGTTTAATTTGTTTTCATTCCATTCCTATTTCATTTCATTCATTCTATTCCCATTATCCATGTCCAGAGAATAATTATATTATAAGCAGAACTATCTAGTTCATTATAAAATGTAACCAAAGTCTAGATAATTTTTTTTTCCTTTTACAAATATATGCATTCAAAAGTTGTTCAAGAGTACCCACACGTCCTTTATTGGCAGTGTGCTATAGTATCATTTTTGGCTTTTTGTCAAGTCTGTTACTAATTAATTTATCATTAGCATAGTGCTCATAAGAATGATGATCCATTCTTTTCAATACACCTTCGCGCCTTCAATAACGGTAATTTTGAATTGATGATATCAGTTTCAAATGACTTTTTATAACCCTTAGGCCCGGTCACACTTGCGATTTGTGTAGTGGGAGCAATAAACCAATAATTTGCGGTAAAAGCTATAAACGGGACAAAAGATATTGAGAAGACCTAGCCGGGCCCCACGTGCCCCTTACGGAGAGTATTGCATCAGCGATATTTTTTCCAGTCGCGGCGAAACTTTGTAGCAGACGTTTATAGCTTTATACGTTTATAGCTTTTACCGCAAATTATTGGTTTATTGCTTCCACGACACAAATCGCAAGTGTAAACCGGGTCCAATCTGTTGTATGTTCCTTAATTTCAATGGATACGAATATTTTGGTTTACTCTGAGACTGCTTTTGTGGTGATGATGGTGGGGGTGATTTTGAAACAAAAGAATTTACAGCAACTTACAGAAAATATAGAAAACTTCCTGAAAAAAGGATTGTATTTCAGATACAGTGGAATCTCTCCCTATAACGAAATCGCTTGGTTCCAGTTGAAAAATTCGCTATAGAGAAAATTTCGTTATACGGAGATTAGAGATTATTGCAGTTATTTAAGTAAATGTTACAAGCCTTTTAGTATGTGCGATAAGTTCAAAAATATTTAATTATGACTTTCAATTAAAAATGAAGTAATATTTATTATAAATTTGTTAAAATTATGCTAATTTTTATTGTATAAATAAAATACTCAAAAGTGAAGACAATTCACCAATTTAGGGAATAATATGTACTAGTACGGATAAACATAAAATGCGTATCGTCACATCCATTTGCTGTTTCCACCCCCACTCCACCCCGATTCTTGGGATCTTGACCCGTAGAAATATTGCTCTCTCTGTAGAAACCCAGGTCCCCACAACTGCATTACCCTTCACATAGCATTCTATTGTTATGTGTTATCGCTGGAATGAACAATGCGAGTGGTTCCAGAAACAGGCACATATGAGCGATTTGTTTGCACAGAAATTAGCAACTTTCTTCAAAAATGACAAAAATCGAAAAGATAAAGGTCTGAAAAAATTCGTTATAGGGAGATAACCACTTCGTTATATGGAGAATATTTTGAATGTTATTTAACATTCCGATTAAAAATTTCGTTATAGAGAGAAATACGCTGTAGGGAGACTCTACTGTATTTCCTGAATATCGGCATACAATTAAGTTTAACTTTCTGTATTTTTTGGGTAAAAAATTAATTTAAATTCACAAATTTTTAATTTTACCTCCATATGTATGTAGCTATGGGAAGTGGTAAATGTTCCTAATTGGAACATCGCATATAAAATAAAATTGCGTAAAAGTTTTTTCTTCATACCTTAATGATTAATATCTTTCTAGTATAGGGATAAGAGATGAAGTATGCAAAAAATTGACTACAATTGGATCTGAATTCGGTATGTAATGGGTTAAATGAATTATTATAAATTTCAAATTAAAAATGTACAAGAAAGATAGTTGAAGCTTGGTAAGTTATTAATGACTGTAAGTAGGGGCAGCGAAGCTGGGAGGGCAAAAGTACTTAAAGATAAGCACATGCAGTTAAAAATGAAGACAGGTGAGTTGCAATTCAAGAACTGATTTCTTTCTTTTGAATAAAAAGTAGGGGAGACGAAGTTCAATGGACCACTTTTGTAAATTTTGAATGTTTATTCCCAAAGCACGGATTATATTTTTGCTTCCAAATTTCATTCAAATTATCTACACATTAACCCTTGGTGGACAGGTAACTTTTTAGAACACTCAGATCAGGTTGGCGCACTTTATACGCCAACCCATTTTTTCTAACGCTGTGCTTATTTAATTACATGAAACTTTATATTTTAATAAGATTAGGGGTTTTAATAGATGGATATTGTACACATTCGTGTCCGAATTTTAGCAGCTTTCTTCTTCGCTAACTGGATTTCCTACACCTCAATATCGAAACCGGTGAGCCTTGGCGCACATTATACGCCGTACCTGTCCGCAAATGGTTTAGGTTTATATTACACTCGTTCTAAATCTATAATTATCTATATTTTGTTAATATTTATCTTTTAGTAACAAGTGACAAAGTGGACTATTGTAATTCAAGCCCGGAGTACAATGGTCCACAGCATGTGGTACCGTGAACCATCAGTGAATTTTTTTAAAAAAAGATTAATGCAGTGCCTTTTTAATAACTCAAAATATAGAATATCTCATATTTGTTTATCATGGCTTCAGTTCATGTTCAAGATTAACAATAGAAAAGAGACAAGATTAACAATAATAAAGTTTGAAAATGACATATTAAAAGATTTTTGTGTCATTGAAAGTCTCCGGTTTACAGACTGAATGAGTAGAATTCTTACCCTCTACAACACTTTCTACAGCCTGCTCCATAACTTCATGAGAAACAATTCCTCTATCGCTTTTCCTAGGCGGTTTCTAGGCATGGTTAAAATAAACATGAAAAATAAAGCTCAATATATCCTTTTCATGTAATGATGAAAACTTAAGTTAAGCATATTCCTTTATAATGACAAAATTAGGCTAAATATATATACGGAAATGTTCTTATGGG
>BGPR01007026.1:0-74323 GCA_013235015.1 Araneus ventricosus | reverse complement strand
AAGTGATTGGTACTTATAAGTACCGTCAGTAGATAAAGGGTTAATGAGAAGGGAAGGGAATGAAGCGAGTTAATGATGAGGGGAAAAAGGTTGGGAACCCCTGTGTCAGAGAGTGATAACACGATCCTAATGAATCCTTTGACGTATGAATTTTCTCTATTAGATAACGAAATTAAACGTTTTAACGTTTTCTTTTTATTTAAAGCATTTATTTTTTATCATAATTTTGTTCATCACATATATTTTTTTTGGCAACAGTAGAAAAATGTAGTTTTTAGAATTTTGTTGATCATTTCCGTTGCAAATAGATTCTTCTTGAAATAAAAAGAAATAAATTGAATTAAATGGAGTATTCATAGTTCATGTTGCTTCTTTCATGTTTAAATAAGTAGAAGCCAACATATTGGTGACCCGTTCCGGCAAACAAAAAGATGTCGATTGAAGACGGAAAAGCAGATGGAACTGAGTTGCATAAGGTGAGCGTAAAAATTCCTCCATTTTGGATAGATAAACCGGAAATATGGTTTTATCAAGTAGAGGCCCAATTCAAAATAAGCGGTATCACTGCCGAAGAAACGAAATTTAATTATTTGATTTCGCAATTGGATCCCAAATTTGTTGAAAATGTATGGGATATCATACGCAGTGATAGCCAAACTAAATATACGGATTTCAAAACTAGACTCTTGAATTTATTTAAAGAGAGTGAAAATGCAAGAATTCAACGTTTAATCACTGGTATTGATTTAGATGATTTAAAGCCTAGTCAGTTGTTACAAAAATTAAGATCAGTAGCTACATCAGATGTTTCTGAAAATTTGATTAAAACTTTATGGCTTGGGAAACTACCAGACTCTATTAAAAATATCTTAATCGTCAGTAAAGAAGATACTGATAGTTTGGCGATTATGGCTGACAAAATTTGCGATATGAGCCCTAAAACCGAAATTTACAGTACAAGCTATGAACACAATTCTTCTAACGAATTGTTAGATAGAGTTAAAAATTTAGAACAGAAAATTTCTGCATTATGTATTCGTACTGGAGTTAGACCGAGAACGCGGAATAACAATTATTTCCGTAATCGATCTCGAAGCCGAAGTAACCGGCGGCATGATTTCAATCCAAAAGGGAAATTGTGTTACTTCCATTTTCGATTTGGAACCAAATGCTTTCCGGAGAAATGTCAACCTCCTTGCAGTTGGAATCAAAAACCACAAGAAAATCAGGAAAACTCAAGTCTGCAGTAAGTTCAGCGACAAACTCTGCTGCAGAAAATGAAAAGGAATGTCGCAAATTTCGCTTATTCGTACGTGACCGAAGATCAAATTTGCGCTTTCTCGTAGACAGTGGAGCTGATGTTAGCATAATTCCAGCTACGTCTCAAAATAAAAAGAAAGCAGAATATCTGTTATATGCTGCTAATGGCACTGAAATTTCAACTTATGGTATAAAGATGTTAAATCTGGATTTGGGATTACGTCGTGATTTTCAGTTTCCATTCATAATTGCTGACGTCACAAAAGGTATTTTGGGCGCTGATTTTCTTCACAAATATAACTTACTTGTTGACATAAATAAGAAAAAATTAAATGATGGGATAACAAATCTCTTTGTGCTAGGTGATATAACTGCTATTTCAAATGATAACGTTATAAGCACATTGAATAAATCCATAAAAATTTCGAATTTACTCCTTAAATATCCTGAAATTTCTAGTCCTAATCTTGTCCCTAAGGAAATAAAACATGATGTTAAGCATTTCATTGAAACAAATGGTCAACCTATTCATGCCAAAGCACGACAGCTTGATCCCAAACGACTAGCGATAGCTAAAGAAGAGTTTACATTTATGCTCAACAATGAAATAATTCGACCATCGAATTCGCAATGGTCAAGTCCTTTGCATCTAGCCGCGAAAAAAGATGGGTCCTATCGGCCATGTGGGGATTACCGTCAGCTTAATGCTCAGACGATTCCCGATCGCTACCCCATACCTAGGTTAGAAGATTTCCATCAAATATTAAAAGAAACCAAGATATTTTCTAAAATAGATTTATTTAAAGCATATTTCCAAATACCCATTGCAGAAGAGCACAAATTTAAAACAGCTATAATCACACCTTTCGGTTTATATGAATTTAACGTAATGAGTTTTGGCTTGAAAAATGCTCCTGCAACATTCCAACGATTTATCCATGAAGTTCTCAGAGGATTGGACTTTGTTTTTCCATATTTAGACGATATACTCATTGCATCCAAAAGCAATCAAGAGCATGAAATCCATCTTAATTTAGTTTTAGAAAGATTGAATAGTTTTGGCTTAAGAATAAATATTTCAAAATCTGTATTCGCTGTTGAAGAAATCGAATTTTTGGGATATCTAATTACACCCCAAGGTTCTCGTCCTCTGCCAGATAAAGTTCAAGCTATTATGAATTACAAAAGACCCGAGAATATTCAAGACCTTAGAACATTTCTTGGAATTCTCAATTTTTATCGTCGTTATCTAAAAGACGCAGCAAAGAATCAAGCTTTGTTACATGAATACCTTAAAGGTTCTAAAAAGAAGGACAAAAGAAAGATCCAATGGACAGATGAAGCTGAAAAACAGTTTGAAAAGTGCAAAAATGACCTCGCAAATGCAACGTTGTTGTCTTTTCCCAATTCTGAATTACCTCTGTCATTATTTACAGATGCTTCAGATACAGCAATAGGCGCAGTGTTACAGCACTATGAAAACTCAACTTGGAAGCCAATTGCATTTTATTCTAAAAAGTTAAACGATACACAACAAAATTGTAGCACGTATGACAGGGAGTTATTAGGCATATATCTTTCAAACATTTCAAGCATTATCTGGAAGGTAGAACATTTACAATTTATACAGACCATAAGCCCTTAACATTTGCCTTTCACCAAAAGCTTGACAAAGCGGCACCAAGACAAGCTCGTCAACTTAACTATATCTCTCAGTTTTTGACTGATATTAAATATATAAAAGGTGAAAATAACATTGTAGCCGATACGTTATCCAGGGTTACTGAAGTTTCGTCAATAGATTACGATCAAATAGCTGACGCACAAACTCAAGATGAAGAACTGAAGAGCTTGCAAACCATTACTTCCTTGAATTTAAAGGAGTACCCTCTACCTTCGGGGAAATACTTATGGTGTGATACTTCAACTAGCAAAATTCGGCCCTACATTCCAGAAGCTTTTCGAAAACAAATCTTACAGGTAGAACTATTCGTTTACCCGTCCGATTCAAGGACTGACTTTAAGACATTTTTACCTTCGAAGATTTTCAGTACTATTTGTAGTTAACTATTTTTGAACTTTATCAATGTTAAATAATTGTTTATGTTGGTCACACTACTCATATTTCCCTTCTTCGTAACGTAACATAGTTACTGGTGGGGGAGTAATGTAGTGGCTGAATTATAGCTCACGCAGCATTTAATATTTGATTGTAAATATCGTTTTCTTTTTATTTAAAGCATTTATTTTTTATCATAATTTTGTTCATCACATATATTTTTTTTTTGGCAACAGTAGAAAAATGTAGTTTTTAGAATTTTGTTGATCATTTCCGTTGCAAATAGATTCTTCTTGAAATAAAAAGAAATAAATTGAATTAAATGGAGTATTCATAGTTCATGTTGCTTCTTTCATGTTTAAGTAAGTAGAAGCCAACAAAATAATAGCAAATATTTACTTGGAGGAAAAAAAACTCTAAATTTTTAAATCTCTTACGTTTTCTTGTTTCCTCCATTACAAATTTCGCGTACCCCCAGGGGCACGCGCACCACAGGTTGAGAACCACTGCTCTAACAGAAAGCTATAGTGATAATGCTTCGAATCTGTAGAAGTCCTGTGTGTCATCTTCGATTCTAAAACCTCCAAAACGCAGTTTTTAGAATAATGGCTTTTTCCTACTATTGTGGCCTCTAACACCTTTGAAATTGAAAAGTAGTTACTTGGGAAAAGGAGAGGTCACTTGAAAAGGAGTTAAAGGTCACAGAATCATATGGACATTCCACTGAACATTGAAGCGTACCTGAGTGACAGGAAGTGCGTATTTCAAGTCTTACTTACCACTTGCTACAAGAAAGAAGCAGAATTTCTTTTTTAAAAGACTGTTCCAAATTGAGAAGAATCTTTTGGTTATCCTGTTCGCAGTATTTATTCCTAGTATTACTAAGCGATTTTGAGTTACCAACTGTTTTGTGGATTTCCCTCGAGCTTTTAGACTTAAAAGCTGTAAATTAATTTTTTGTGTTTTATCTGGGAAATTTTGAATCATGTTCGCACTTTCAAATCAAGTGAGCAGAGAGTCGCCACTTCGTGAATCGGCGTCTTATTTCATCTTGTTACATGACATGCAAAGTATCGTCAAACATAGCTTTCTTGTGCACAAATCCGTGTTATATTTAGATTTAAATCTCTTGGAATATTTGTCCTCCAAATATGATAAGAACAATCTAGTATATACCGAGAGAATACCGGACAATCTAATACTTAAAAGTAATTTCATTTGCACACAAGAGAGCTCTAAGAAGAATTTGGCGAAGAATCGAACAGTGCTTTATACTTACCATTTAGACAGAACTGCTAAGTTGGAAAGCAGTCACACAAAACTTGAAAAGAGAAACGATTTCGCGTACAAATACAACGGCGCTCTTTTAAATGGAATAATCATCCCTTCGGTTTGTATGAGAGCCGTCTAAATCAGATGATTATTTCTAATCTTTTAAAAACTCAAGAAGTGAAATTCGTTAAGAGCATCTTAAGGGTAATGAAATTTGTAAAACCGCCTGAAAACTCCTTGTTCTTTCTGAATCGTTGTTTAGAAATTTTATATTCCCAGTGTGCTGATTCAGATATCATAAATGAGTTTCCTGCGACAGTGCGCTTACAGGAATCAGATTTACTTTTCGTTAAACCACAAATATTAAAAATTTTTCTCCACCATGATGATTGTAAAGACTGCAATGACAGAGAATTTCATCGACGCCAGGAATGGATAAATTTTTGTATCTCCAATTACAAATTTGAGCACGTGGGGCCGCTTCTGAAATATTATAATGCCCCCAGATTTTCTGAATATGCGTATAACAGAACCAAACATTCATTGGGAATTGCAAGATAAGATTACCTTTTTAATTTATTAAATATATTCTTTTTTTTGTGCAAAAGTTGTATTTAACTTCTTTTTTGTAAAAGTGATATTATTTTCGTATTAACTGTATCGTAACTTATCGTATAAGTCATTAATTTAGAATCGTTATCTTAACTGTTAATAATTAAGTAACGTATTAATTAGGTATCGTTATCTTAACTGTTAATAATTAAGTAACGTATTAATTAGGTATCGTTATCTTAACTGTATCGTAAAGTTATATTTAACTTCGTTTTAGCTGTATCGTAAAGTTATCTTTAACTTCGTTTTAACTGTATCGTAAAAGTTGCAGGTGTTTTTTTTTTTTAACATAATAATTTTTATAGGGTGGTACACTTTCTGTAAATTCCTTAAATGCCACATGCATGATGCAAAAATCTTTGTAAACGCCTTACATGACAGACAGTTGGACGTAAAGCCACCAAATTACACAGGTAGTAACTTCTTGGGTGGTAGGTGCTCACAAAAAACGGGGTTTTCAAACTTTTAAATAGACTTTTAATTAAAAATTAATCGAATGAATTCCTCAAAACTTCGGAGCATATTATTCCATAAAAAGCATTTTTACATCACCTCAAAATGCAAAAAAAAAAGGTTTTTCAGTTATACAAATCCTACTCAATGGTACAATTTTTGTTACGGGCCACTGCCCATTTCCGACATATCTTAAACGATGCAACATCAAAAACAGCGATTCCTGTGGCTTCGAAAACCTGGTAAACCCCTTACACTATGCTACAAGTTGCCTGTTTACAACCTCATTCCATAAGGGGACACGGTCCACTCCCCTGTTACCTGCACAGATTCAAAAAACTAAACTCACCACTTTGCCCTTGTGGTCGACCTGGTGACGCGGATCACTACGTTTTTCATTGCCCGCTGCATCATCTTAAAGAACCCGCACTGAATAATCGGGTAGAGTAGTTCAAAAATCTATTGAAAAATAGAGAATGCATTTTGCGTCTTGAAAAGATCTTCAGATTCTGTGGGGACATGTTCAATAGGCTTAATCAGTGCTAAATTTTGGACTTGACTGGAGTGTTCCGGTTTCAGGAAAAAAAAGGGAAAAGGGATTTTTTTCTTCTTCAACTTGGTGTCATTCTATTATTTGGTTAACTGTTCTCGAGTTTTCGACGGTTTTAGGAATGGACCTTATGCATGTGACGTCACATCCTCGGACACGTGACCTGCCGGAGGCAACCATTGGTCAGTCTTAAACAGCTGACTCAGAACTGCTTTTATTTCTGAGTCGCTTATAGGCCGATCGTTTTGTTTATTCCTCCACAGCTGTTTTTTTATACTCTCGAACCCAAACGGTGCATAAGGTCCATTGTTTCGGTTTCTTTTGAATTATTATCTTGTCCATTGTAAAGTTTTTGATCTGTGGTGTGCTTCTGTGCAATTTTTGTAATGCTTATTGTCTCTCGATTTTTGTTTGTAACTGTTTGGTTTTGAAATGCTATTGATTTTAATTTGGTTATCTTTTGTATGTGTTTTGTGTTTTTAATGTTTAGTTTTTGCTCTTTGAGTTTTTGTGTTTTTTGCTCTTAATCTTTTTGTGCTTTTAATGTTAAGCTTTTTGTGTTTTTGCTTTTTATCTTTTTGAGCTTAGTGTTTTTTCTCATTAACTTTTTTTTTTTGAGTGCATTGTTGTCAGTAATGATTTATAAATTTTTCTGCTCACCCCTTGGGGTTCTTTGTAAACTCTTTTTTTTTAATGTAGTTAATTTCTTTTGTTTTATGTTTCCCCTCCGGCCTGTGGAAGGCCTTACACCCTCCTGAGTAGGCTGGGCCGGAACGGGTTGTAAATAAAGATAAATAAATAAATCTTTTCAAAAGATACCAAGGGTAAGAGGTCGGAAGATTTAACTTCTGCTCTTATAAGATGCATTATAATGCATCTTTCTTGCTTTCATAAGTCCATTGTTAAGGAGGGGGGATTAAACCATTTATCTTTTACAAAATATACATTTATAATAATATTATACATTTATAGAACATAAATTGGAGTCTTTTTTTCAATATACTGATGTAATTTTACCAGTTTTCTAGAGAGAGGAAAAGTAATAAACTTTTTTCCCTGCCAATTATTTTAACATGAATAAATCTTATAAATTAATATTACAAACCATTTGTTTATTTTTCGAATTACATAAGAAAATAAAACATGAAAAAAAGTTATTAAATTCAACAAGTTTTCACAACATTAAAAAAATTACATCTTTATCCAGGAACAAGAAAAATTCTCTTATTGTCAGATTTTGCAATTACTTCGTAAATATTTGACAAATTTCTTTGAATTAAAACCCAAATAAAAAAAATTATAATGATATATACGGAATGGGGAAAGTCATTCCACACTCAATGTTTAAAAAAATGTTAAAATGTTACCCTAATTTAATTTAATACGAAAATATTAAGTAATTAAATCTTTAAATGTAATTGATCTTAGCTAATTATCGACTACCATTATTGACTATCTTGATGGAGTAGTAAAAGATTAAACTAGGAAAATTTTTGCTACTGTGTGGGAGAGCATAGGTGAAGGTTGAAGGCGTAGCCGTTCTGGTTTAGGTCAAAATTTTTGGTCTTTGCTTTTCGCGGTGGTTTGTTGTTTTCTCATCTTTTCTATTTTTTTGTTTTTGGAGTAAACAGGTAAGCCTATCTGTTTTCTGTGTTTCCATCTTCAAACAAGGTGTATTCCGAGTTTTCCATAGTGTCGGAAGACTATGCTTCTAATTTAGACCTCATACAGCATCCAAACATGGCTGACAAGTCGAACAGTGCATACCGGAGATGTGAGAAGTCCGTAAATAAACTGGTTATGCGTCTGGGAAATCTCCAATATGAGGAGATTAACATTATCATTTCAAATGCCGACAAGTCAAAGAAGATGCCCCAAACAAACCCTTTTCTAGTCCAAGACTTTATTAAGAATTCAATCAACCGTCATCAGCTAATTGACAATATGAGATACACCCGTCAGGGTAAAATCCAGTTTACGACTAAAGACCCAATCTGTGCAGTACAACTATTGTCATTATCAAAATTTATGGAAACAGATGTCACCACAGACGTAATTTGGGAAAACATAAGTGCTCGTTTTTTGGTCACGGATATTCCCACTACAACCCCCTTAGAGGAACTTGCAAAGGAAATCCAAGACAAAAATGATTGTTTAGTAGTAGAATTGAGACGTTTCGTAAAACTAAATTCAAACAAAGCCATTTCCCCAGTCCTCATTACCATTCTTGGTACTACGGTACCAGAAACTGTAAAACTCTGGTTTATCAGACAACGCATCCAACCCTTTGTAGACAGACCTCGACAGTGCAATAAGTGCTTTGTGTATACACACGGAACACGCACATGCGATAAGAACAATATTTGCTTCTGTTGTGGAGGGGATCACATCGGCCCGTGTCAACAACCGGCAAAATATGTCAACTGCAGCGGATCTCACAATGCGAAATCCCGATCGTGTCCTATTTATATACAAGAACAGAAGATATTAGAATTAAAGTGTCATAATCACATAACCATAGGTGAAGCCAGGCGTGTCTTTCAGCAGAAAAATGCTAAATATGCAGAATCCGTCAAAACATTACCAGCTGTTTCCAACATAGAAGAATCCCTAAACGCAAAATTTGAAAATCTCCTAAAATCAATAAACGATAGGTTTGAGCGACAAATGCAACTATTTGCCGATATGCTTCAAAAATCGATGAACTGCATACTGCAAAATGTTTTCAAAATCTTCGAACAATCCGTTGACCCGAGTTTATCCCCAGCTCGTAAGAAGAAACTTTTGAGCAAATTTAACCAAATTACTAGCACTTTATCTACTTGGGATGCTGGGGGCCCCAGCGAAGTTGAGCAGATGTCTTTGAACTAATGCTGTGTTTTCTGTGGTCTTTTGTTTTGTTTTTCAGTCATCAGGTTTGGCTGCTTTGTTTTTTTTCCTTTTACCCTTTCTAGTTTTTTTGTCTTGGTGCGCTTTCTCAAATGCATTGTTACACCCTTTATTGCCGCTGTCATTTTTCATCTTTGTAATTTCAGGTGTGCTCTAAGTTGGTTTTTTTCATGTCTTTCGTGCAGTGGAATTGTCGAAGTCTGAATAATAAAAAGATTTGGCTTCACCAACCTCCCTTTTCTACTGCAAATTTTTGGATCTTCCAGGAAACCTTTCTAAAAGCAGACGATAATTTATCTCATCCTAATAAAATTTTTTTTCGAACTCATCGAAGCAATAGACTTGGTGGCGGTTTACTCATTGGTATTCCCAAAAATATATCTGGTAGAGTGATTTATTCCATCGAAAACGATCCCAATCTGGAAGTCTTGGCAGTAGAAATCCAATCTAAAAATCTAAACTTCATCATCATTAATATTTATGCTCCGCATGGTTTCAACATTGCATCCATTAAACGTTTCCTCGACTCCCTTAGCGTCCCGACTTTTATTCTTGGAGATTTCAACCTCCATCATCCTCTTTGGGGGGGAAGTTCGCAGTCCTCACACAGCGAAAGTTTTGTTGATTGGCTAAACGATTCAGATTTTTCCCTGCTTAATACCTCTGCTCCAACTCATATTTCTAATCCTCATACTTCATCGATCATTGACCTCACTTTGTGTTCGGCTTCGATTGCTAATGAAACTGATTGTTACGTGTTTGACTGTACTTTTGAAAGCGATCATATCCCCATTGTAATTTCCTGGTCAAAATTACAGAACACAACTCATACTATTAAAACTATTAACTGGACACCAATCATTAAAACATCAATAGATATCTTTAATACAACAAGCCAACCTAGTATTGATTTGATAACAGACCAAATTTCTCGAACCATCAGTGCCCATACAGCAAGCAAAATTCTAGTTGATAAAGATTATCCACCTTGGTGGAACGCCGCTTGTCATAATTTTAGTCATCTGAAAAAACTTGCCTGGAATAAAGCCAGAAGAAGTATTTCGACTACAGAGTGGATTAAATATAAGAAATACAGAAGTAAGTTTAAATTTCATTTTAAAAAAGCCAAAGACAATTACTGGGACAGTATCAGTCAAATCTCTCGAAACCCTCGTATGTTTTTCAAAATACTGAACAAATTATCAAGTCATACAAATCCCAATGTTAAAAATCATGAGATCATCTTTCATAATAATAGGTATGTAACCAACCCCATTACGCAGAGCAACTTATTCGCCAACCATTTTTCAAGTTATTCTCATGAAGTACAGCCTATTCCTTTGGATTATAGCACTGAAAATGAATTTTTGAATAGAAATATAGAATTTTGGGAGCTCAAAAGAGCAATTAGTAAGACAAAGAACTCCACTCCAGGTGCAGATAACATTCCATCAATCTGGTTCAAAAATCTTGATGATGCCTCCCTTTTAAAAATTCTTGGTATGTTGCAACAACAACTTGATTCTTCTGTTCTTCCCAAAGCCTGGAAACACACGATCATTATCCCAATTCCTAAACCCAATAAAGATAAAACTAAATTAACTTCATACAGACCAAAAGCCCTTACTTCTGTTTTCTGTAAAATCTTCGAGCGTATTTTAGCGCATCGTATAACCCATTTCCTCACTAGTCAGAAAAAGTTGAACCCAAACCAACATGGTTTCCTCCCTTTCAGAGATAACCATACCGCAATTTATAAAATTTACTCAGCGATTTCTGAGGCCCGGAAAAACAAGAAATTTTTTGTTGCTGTCAGCCTGGATATCAAAAGTGCTTACGACTCTGTGCATGTTGATGCTCTCATTCTCAAATGCCTTCAGCTAGGTATTTCTGGTAAAGTTACTAAGTGGATGCACCACTTCTTACAGGAACGGTCTTTCCAGATTAAATGGCGAAACTCTTTTTCAAATACAAAAACCAGTTTTAAAGGCTTACCACAAGGATCTGTGCTTTCACCCATTCTTTATGTAATTTTTATGAATGATTTTTTCGAAACTCTGGATAATAATGTTGAATGTTCTATATTTGCTGATGATATTTTTGTTTATTGCTCCCACCACTCGTTAACCTATATCCAAACAAAAATTCAGAATACTTTGGAACTTATTTATAAATGGTGCTGTTACTGGAAATTAACTATTTGCCCGGAAAAAAGCGCAATAATTGAATTATCAAACAAACAGGTCGCCTCCTTTCCACGTATAACTTATGCTGGTATTCCACTTCCATGGAGTGAATCGATCAAATACCTTGGAATCCAGTTTTCAAAATACAATCAAAACGGACAAATTCTCAGAAGTTTACGAAATAAAGCGCTTAAAAAAATTAATGGTCTTAAGATGCTTGGTTATAAAAGAAATGGTCCTAGAACCAAACATTTAATCACAATTACTAATAACAGTATCCTTAGCCTTTTTTTCTATAGCTCTCCAATCATTAATAAATTTTCAGAAACACACCTCAAATCCTGTAATGTCATACAAACTACATCCCTCAGAATAGCCCTCGGAGTTCCAATTTGGACTCCTAATATTCTCTTGCTAAAGCTAGCAGGGCAGGAAATTCTGTCAGGAAAAATCAAGCGGTTAGCAATACAATTTTTTATTAAACAACTCGCGAATCAACCCTTTTCTGCATTATTCCATACACCTGATAGAATTCACTCACAACTGGTCGAAAAAGATGCAGAGTCTCTCAGAATCACTTTTCGCAACCTCAATTGCATTCCAGACCATATAATATCTCTTCCCATTTTTCCACACTCCAACCCATACGCATGTGAAATTTTTCTTAATGACTTTTATTTTCAAAACAAAGAACTTCCTTCTTCAATAATCTCCTCTGATTTCATTGATTGCATCCAAAGACTTTTCCCAAATCATTTTATTATCGCCACTGACGGTTCTAAATCTCATTGTCACACCTCCATTGCGGGTTTTTCTTGCTTACAGCAATTTTGTTATCGTATTCACCCTCTAAACTCCGTTTTCACTGCTGAAGTCTTAGCGATATGCCAAGCATTGGATGAACTCGTTATTCCGGAAAAAGATATTTTAATCCTCTCAGACAGTTTTTCGGCACTTTCGTCTCTGAAAAATATATCTTTCCACTCGCCAAAAGTCATACAGCGCCTGGCTGCAAAAATCCATATCCGGAAAAATCTTAATCAAAAAATTGCACTTATGTGGGCTCCTGGTCATTCTGGGGTTTCTTGGAATGAAAAGGCAGACTCTATCGCAAAGCAAGTTTCAGACTCTTCACCTTACATAGATTGGATTGCCTCAGAAGACATTCTTTCCCACCTCAAAAAGCAATCATTCCAAATAACTGACGAAAACTACCATAAAAGTAAATATCAATTATTAATTGGAAACTTCCCGGACATTTTAACCATTTCTAAATGGACTGGTAACCGAGTACAAGATAGATTAATTGCTCGCATTATTAGCAAAACTATTACAACCCCAGGTCTTCTGTCTAGATTCAACCTCCATCCCGATCCTTTGTGCAGAGTATGCAACGAAATAAACGACATTTCTCACATTCTACTAAGGTGCCAAAAATATGCATCTGTCAGAGTTACACTCTGGAGAAAATTAAATATAGCTTCTGCAAACATCACTTATGATGTACTTTTGTCTCATGTTCTTGTCAACAAGAATACACTTCTCATCTTTATTCAAACTCTGAAGTACTTCGACATTGATTAGCTGCATCCATTTGGCAACAAGTGTTTCGGATCCATTGTTTATTCTCCATTTAGACATCCTGTGCATTACCGCTGGGATTGATTTGTTACTGACAAGGACTGTTTTAACCTTTGCTATGGAACTACCTGCTCAAGTTTTTTGGAACGTTTAGCACTGCATCTAATTGGAAGTAGTAGGCCGCAGGACATGGGCAGCTAACTAAGCTAGAAAATGCAAAATTATTATTAAGTAGCGGGGAAACTTGAGCATTCAATAAAAAGACAGAAAACATTAAATATTTATTAAAAATGCAATGTTCTACAACGAACAGATGCAATTTAAATTATAAAACATCAAAATATATTTCAACTGCAGCCGAATTGTGCGGTTCTTCCGACCAATCGGAAAGCGGCAACTGGTTCGCAGAATATGCTTTGTTTACGTTTGAGTTTGCTGCTAATTGTTGATTAGTATCTAACAAAAACCTAATTTTTATAATTTAAATGAAGGAAATGCCCATAAACTGTCGACAATAAAGCCTTCTGTCACTGTTTGGAAGTTAAACTTTCACTCAAATTCAAATGTCACTTTTAAACTATTTCCTATCACCTTTATACAAAGTTGAAGTAAGCTTTCTTTACTGAAAGTTGCTTTATTTTATTTACTTAAATGGTATTCAATAAAATTTTGTTCTAACCTTTTAGTACATCCATACATAGTTTCTTACATATTACTGCAACAAAAATAATCAACAGTGTTAGTCCTTGCCAAGTATTCATAATTTATATAGTTTTTTATTGTATATTTATTTGTGTCTGAATTGAATAAACAGCATTTTTGTTAAGTTAAAACAAACAATAATATTTATTCGTGTTAATTACTTTTAAAGAAACATTAAACTGAAATGTGGATATTAAGGATTTCATAGATATTTGATTGATTATTAAACTTCTCAAGGTTTTCACTATTTATACAATAGTGATTTTTAAACTGTCAGAATACTAATAAGAAGATTTAGCAACTTCAATATGCTTGTTGAATTACCTGAATGAAGACCATCTTGTTTAGAATCAACATTTATACATAATAACCATAACTGATATTTTCCTAACATTATATAATATCAAAAATTATTTCTAAATTTTACTTACAAGTATTCATTCATAAATAAAATTACAGTCATTTTCAAATAACATTAGTTTACTATAAAAATATCTATATAATACTGTTGTAAAGTATTAGCAATAGAATATTATTATTCTTTTATATATAATGATGTGTTTCTGAGTAAGTATTCAAAACATTTTTCATATGTATAATATAAATCCAAATATAACTAGTATATAATCATACAGAAATAAAGTAAACAAAACATATCAAGAATTAAATCCTATACTAAAAATTCATTAAGAAGCTTCAAATATATATATATTTGAAGCTTCTTGCATAGATGTAGCTACTTATAAAAATCCTAGATGTTTTAAAAATTCTATGTATGCAATTGAATGCAATTGACAGTTTCATATATTTGCTTTACAAAAAATTCATATATCTGCTTAGTTGTAAATTGTGTATTCATGCAGATACAATCATTTTCAAAAACATAGGTTCACAGCATTAAAGGCTAAGATACTTTTAAAAAATATGTACAAAATGACATTACAATTTTTTATACATAACAGTTCCTTGTTTACATTGACGAGAAAATATTCAATACATATTTTATATGGGATGATGAAGATTCTTATAATTATATGGTTTCTGAAAAGATATACAGGCATTTAAAGCATCCATCTGAATAAAAATATTTATAGATAATTTTTTTAAATTATTTTCAAAACTATACAAATATTATGAAATGTTTGTGTCCATTATTTTATTTATGAATGAATAATGTTCTTTATACAAATAGTACAATAAATAATTATATAAGCTATTGGTATTTTAATCAGCATTATCAGGTAAATAAACACATTTTGTACAATTCACTGAGGTGCAGTTTGGAAGAATGGCAAGAACAACTTCCAATAGAGCATATATTGTTTTTCCATTTGCGGTGAACATTATTAATGCTGGAGGAACTGGCTCTTGAGACATATGATAATAATCTACCTCCAATATACCCTCTGAAATCTTCTATCCATAATGTGAAGGACATAGTGCAATAATAAACACCTGTTTATTCCAGCCTGGTAATTTGCTTAATAATGATTAAACATGTTTTTGAAGAAAATTTTGATTTGGAGGAAGATTGGTATCTGAGAAGCAAGTTTCTTAAATTCAAAATGAAACTTTAAATTTATAAATACCCAAAAACTGGGTATTTTGCAAAAAAAAGTATTTACGAATGGGGATTCAAAATTTAAATTTATAAATATACAAAAACTGATTGTTTTTTTACAATTAAAGTATTTACGAATGATGATTAAAAATTAAAGCATCTAAAAACTGGCTATTTTGAGGGGGAAAATGTATTTGTGAAGTATGCTTCAAAATGAAACATAAAATTTATAAATAATCAAAAATGTATTTTGCAAAAAAAGTATTTGTGAATGAGGATTCAAAATGAAACAAAATTTATATATATAATACATAAGGTATAATATTTTTAAATTAAAGTTCTGACCAATTTTTTTTTAAATTGCTATCAGGATTCAGAATAAAATATTCCAGAACTTAAACAGGATCGGAGGATAATTTATCTTTTTTGATTTGAAGGAATG
Organism: Araneus ventricosus; assembly: GCA_013235015.1. NCBI lineage: Eukaryota > Metazoa > Arthropoda > Arachnida > Araneae > Araneidae > Araneus > Araneus ventricosus. The sequence goes on along the minus strand of BGPR01007026.1, from coordinate 58,756 downwards.
ACACTTAAAATGAAATAATAATTTTGAAAACTGTTTATGTTATACAGAGAGGGCTCGTGAAATTTCTGATTAATAATTTCTCAGAATTCAGTGTTACAAGTCAGTCAGTCTTGTTTTGATTTAATGAGGAGTGATTTACTCTCTTCACATGTATTAATAATATGGGAAATTTTAAGTTGGAAAGAAAAAAAAGCACTTGCTTGGAACTTTTTAATGTTAAAAAAGATAAAAGTGTACTGTGATGTTGAGTACAAATGACACTTGCTTGGAACTTTTTAATGTTAAAAAAGATAAAAGTGTACTGTGATGTTGAGTACAAATGACAATGTAACCAAATTGGAAAAACACGTAAAAAAATGTTTCAAATATCCTGTTGGGTTAAAAAAGGGATTCAATAGGAAATTAATATAGTTTTAAACAAATTCAAACTATGAAAACTACATTAAACTTTCAGTTTCAAAAACATTTAAGAACTGAAGGTGATGATTCAGATGAACCCCGCCTAGCAGTAAAATGCCTGGCACATCTTCAAATAATATAAAAGTTTCAGGAATAACTATTATTCAACACATTCACTATAATTTTTAAAACTATTAGAACTGAAACATTTGGTATCTTTTCATCAGAAATTGTCTGGTTCTTTGACTGATTAATCCAAAAAGAATTATTAACTATTGTATCCTTCAGTTTAGTTTCCATTATCAGCTCTTTATAATTTTGAAACCAAATACAATTCCCTTTTAAAAAAATTAGTTTAAGAAATGATTTTTTTTAAAGCTAAAATAACTTTTTTTTTAATAAGCAGCAAATACAAAATTATTCATTGCAATTAAAAAGGGTATTTTCATTTAAATCATGTATTTTATGTTAGAAGCATGATGTAGTAATGCATTTGATTTTTCTGATTACATATTTTAGTTTTTATAAAACTTAATTAGTTTAATTTTTATTGATTGAATTCTTTGATTATTTAAAATTAAATTATATTATTTGTCTGGGTATCTATTTTCAAACCATTATATCTATTTTATATGAATAAAGTGAATTGAAAAATAAATACCCAGGTAAGTATTTGCCATTAAAAATTAATACCCAGGTATTTTACATCACTGATTATAGACTTTGTTAGGAATTATTTTAAATAAAAAAAAGCTTTTAATTGTGGCTCTACTTTTGTTTCTTTTTATCGGTCAAAATCCACTGACCTGCACAAAATTTAATTTTTTCAAGAGTTAAATCTTAGCAACACTGAAAATCATCTACACAGTCTTCCACTGCGTGGATTTTACATTCCATCCTAGCAATAACCATTTTATTTTCGAGATTGAACTTTTTAGAATCGCTGAAGTAGAAGCCTCTGAAAAATAAAATGCAAAAAAAAAAAAAACCCACCGCGGAACGGAAGATTGAATCCTTGCTCCTCATTGGCTGAATTGTGGTTTTCTCCGCGATAGTGATTCTGTATAAGGCATTCTGATTGGTCAGAACAATGGAAATTTTATAACTTTAATTTCTTTGTATTTCTTAATTTGCGTCGATCCAGTGTAGAACATTGAATTATAATTTTTTGGATTTCATATTCTTTTCTTTGGTTAATTCCAAAAGTTTCCCCGCAATCTAATAATATTACTTGAACGATAGCGAGGCATGTCCTGCGGCCTATAGGGGATAATAGCCTTTGTTGCTTCAAATCCCGTAACACTAATTCAAATCCGAGAAGATTTAACTACTTTTAAAGATTTGATTTCTTTAGATTGTCGTATTAAATTATTAGATTAAATTATTTAAATTCGATAAAAGATTTAACTACTTTTTAAAAAATCTAAAGTAATTGATAAATTCTTCTTCAGATTGGTCAAATGGATTACATTTATCCCGATAAACCCTTTCAAAACACAATTAACATCTTAGCAGCCTCCATTTTAAACGAAAATTTGATAAGTTCTGATATCGAAACAACACTTCTCGCTAGCGAATAGCGTTTACGCCAGGTACAGCTGGCGAGAAACTGGAGTCCTGTTTTCGACCGAGCGAGATCCCAACCGGTTGGAAAAACGGGTACGAGAATCGCACTTGTCGTTAACGGGCGGAAAAAGTGACGTCTCCCAACCCAATCGGGATACGAGAATAGACCCGTAATAATCCGGCCCTGATTTGTAGTATCTTGAGTTATGATTGAGATTTATTATCCTGTAATCTTTCTTTGGGAATCGGCTTTAGATTCTAATTATGAGTGACACTTGAATGAAACAGACTATGAATTCATAGCTTCAAGTAAGCAAATTTTCTCTTAATTGTTCCACATGAAATAAAATTCTGGTGCCCCTAACTTCAGTGGAATTTCTGTCTTTTTCCAGCAGAGAATCCATAAAGAGTACATTCTAATAGAAATAACAATGTTCTTGGAAGAATGCAGTCAAAATACAATTTTACTCTACAACCTTATGTAAAGTTCATCTACAGCGGAACGCTGTTCTTTTTTTCTTTCTTTTTTTTCCCCCTTCAATAAAGAGGTTATTAAACTTTAGCTTTAACTGTAGCTGTATCTACCTACAGCATCCGGTTGTCAATGTCAACAACCGGTAAACAGGAACAGTTTATGATTTCTATTTTATTTGTTTACCTGAGTGAACAACTTTTTGAATTTGACATGTGACTTATCCTCCTTCATTGAATATTTAAACTTTTTCTGTGATGATTCACTTGAATCAGGCTCTGTATTTTAATGCGTAGTTAGATAATTAGAAATTCTATTCATTGTTTTAGAACCAAAAATGTAAGTTTACTTTTCTTTTATTTTAGTCTGTTATGATGATAAATTTTTAAAAGAGAATTTTAATCGTCCCTTTTCATGCTTTTAGGAAATTTTATTTATTCTCAATATTAAGCATTTTTTGTACCATCTACATTGTCAAAGGATCATCAGAAGCTGAAATATTTCACATCAATTTACCTCCAGAACATATGGGATATTATTTTACGAGTCATCCTATAGAATCGGAAGCCTGTAGAAATTCCGAGAATTGTCCATATAAGGTAGGAGATAATTTATTACAATTTAAAATTATTTTCAAATTAATCTTGGTTATCTGAATAAATGGTCATTATTTTACTATGATTTTAAACATTTTCTTCACTTTTAACAATATTTTATTCCTTTATGCCTAAAGTTTCACTCTGGTTTAATCCTTGGAGTGGAAAAAAGTTACTTCCCTGTAATATGAGAGGCATTTGTTCCTTTTACATAATATTTTGGAAACACTTCAATTGCTACAAAATTGAGTATGATACTCAATTTCAGAATCAACTAATGAGCTATTATGGATTCAAACACTAGTTGAATGTTGCTTTGGCGTAAGGTGACCAACCGGTTGAAATCTAGAAGTTGGTACACACCCTTAAAATGTAGCTAAATCACCAAAGCAAGACGTTGACCTCTGCACTTCATTAACGCCAAGTCGCCAAAGCTAAATTCAGTTAATACTTGCTTTGGTGACTTGGCGCCATTTTAAGAGTGTGTACCAACTTCTAGATTTCAACCGACCAACCTTCCTCTTTTTATAAGTTCTGTCCTCCCTCTTAAAGTGTCCTTTTCGATATTTGAAATTAGAAAACTGGATATATATATAAATTCTGAAAAATTGATACAATGGGAAAATGAACACGATGAAATTGATAAAGAAATTGAAAATTGATTCATTGGTCGAAATATTCAGGCATTTTGAAAAATGAACACATTCCATGCAAAAATTCCTTTATTCTTGTTCACTTTTCATTGTTCTACCCTGAAACTAATGCAGCAGTTAAAAGGGTATTTTCACTTGCTAATGATTTTTGAAAATTTGAGAAAGCGAGATTAAATATTGATACTCTAGCTGCAGCTCTTACCATGAAATTCAATATGAAGGATATTTCTTGTTCAGATATTTCCAATATATTGTTAGAAAATGATATATTGATAAACAATATTTATTCTTTGGAAAAGTACTCATTTAAATAATAATTAATGAGCATGTAAGCATAATTACAATTTAAAATGTTACAACTGTTTTTATTATGCATTTATCATATTATAGTGTATTCTGGACTATTGTTATAATGAACAAAATGTTTATTTTATTTTCGATATATTTTTTTCCCTTCAATTTACTTGAGTCCTCCTTTTCATTGTAAAAAAGTTGGTCACCTTATTTTTGGATGAACAAATCCTTTTACTAAAAATGTGAATTCATGGTAACAAAATCTAGAGTGGTCATATTTACTTTACTAAAGCATCTTTTACAGTCTGATTCTCTTGAACTTGAATTTGTGTTATGGGATTTGAAGCAACAATGGCTATTGTTCCCTACTTCCAATTAGATACAGTGCTAATCGTTCCAGAAAACCTGAGCAGGTAGTTCCATAGCAAAGGTTAAAACAGTCCTTGACAGTATTAAATCAGTCCCAGTGGTAATTCAGAGGACATCGAAATGGAGAATAAACAATGGATCCGAAACACTTGTTGCCAAATGGATGCAGCTAATCAATGTCGAAGTACTTCAGAGTTTGAACAAAGATGAGAAGTTGATTCTTGTTGGCAAGAACATGAGACAAAAGTACATCATAAGTGATGTTTGCAGAAACTATAATTTTCTCCAGAGTGTAACTCTAACAGATGCATATTTTTGGCACCTTAGTAGAATGTGAGAGATGTCATTTATTTCGCTGCATACTCTGCACAAAGGATCGGGATGGAGGTCGAATCTAGAAAGAAGACCTGGGGTTGTGATAGTTTTGCTAATAATGCAAGCAATTAATCTATCTTGTACTCGGTTACCAGTCCATTTAGAAATGGTTAGAATGTCCAGGATGTTTCCAATTAATAATTGATATTTACTTTTATAGTAGTCTTCTTCAGTTATTTGGAATGATTTCTTTTTGAGGTGGGAAGGTCTGATTCTCTGCCTACATGACACAGATATAACTGTATTTTAACTGTGAAGCACACTATGTGAACATACCAGTTTTAATATCTTGCTAAAAGTATTAATACCAAGCTATGTTAAACAATGATCCAGTTGTCTTTGAAGTTTTGACTGCTGTGCAAGCTGGTGAACTAATAGACACTGAGTGCTGTTGAAAGTGCTGGTACTGAGATTTATTAGTGATTTGTATTGCTAACTTACAGTAAAAGCTTAACTAACCGGCATGCTCCGGATACCTCAAAAGTCCGGATAGTTGAGTGTGACGGGAAAAATGGGGGGGGGATTGTAGCCTCTTTTTTTTAAAGATTTTTTCGGCCAAATAAGTTGTTTTTATCTTTTTGAAATGTGAATTAAATATAATTTTTAAGAATACTTCTGTATCTTCCCTAACATTGTATTTACAAAACATATTACGAAGATTTTAATTTAACATTGATGATGAAAAAAAATATATAATCTGTAGCCGAATTTTTACCATAATTATATAGATTGTAAAAATATAACCATATAAAAATAGCCGACGAAACTGAAAAATATTCTACTCAGCAAGCATAATAAAACTCTTTTAAGTGATCAGAAACAAATCCCAGATTGAATATCAAAACTAATTAATTATCTTTTAAAAAATCGCAAGTGTTATTGCGCAATACGCTCGCCTCCAATTCTCCCAAACGTGACATTACGTAATTGGAATCAACATCTGCCGGTATTCGGAGAGTAAATAAATAAAGGAAAAGAAAGAGACTTACCAATCTGGAGTAACCCTCATGAGTTTTTTTACCAATTCTGTCCCTTTCCTTTTTTTGGTTGCCGATTTCGTTTTTAGGTCTCGTTTTTCGGCAAAAGGTGAAGACCTTTTATTATTATTTTTATTTGGTTCTCAGTTTTGCTTTTGACCCCCCCCCCCCATAAAACAAATCTGTATATTGCTTTTTTTCCCTTCTATGCTCCTCCGTGCGTAGCAGACGTTGCATTCCAGAAATAAGTTGTCCGCGTGAATGGAACAGCGCGGGTGGGTGCGCGGATGTAAAATTTTTAGAAAAACTAATTTTCTAATTTTTCCGGTTAGTTGAGCTTTCCGGATACTTGAATGCCGGATAGTCGAGAATTTACTGTATATAAGTGCTGTTTAATTTTGTTATCTATGCTTACTGTTTTGCTGAAATCTTCGTGGAATAGAGTTTTATTTATTATTTTAATTATTTATTTTTTCCCTGATTGTTGGAGATCGCCGGATGATTTTTGTAACAATATTTACCTTCCTAATTTTTATATGCAGTGTTTCTTCTTTATTCATGTTAGCAACATAATATATATTTGAAGTTTTTCCTTTCTTGCTTTCATATTATAGAGCTTATTAGATCTCAAGAAATGTTGGGGATATGAAAAAGAATGTGCAGCTAACCTTAGATATTCCACACCAACTTGCAACAAAAGCAGTAGAGGATGGTACGATAAAATAATTTAAAAAAGTTTGAGTAATAATAATTAGTTTAATAGTATTTCTATGTATTGTCATTTACTTGTGTTTTTTATTTATGAATTATTTAACAGTTTATACATTTTTTGTTCCATTTTGCTAAACTAGGGCAAAATCTAAAACTGAGCAAGTAGAAACATTTTTTAAACAAGGGGATTTTGGTTATATTCGAGAACGAATGGATGAATTGACAGACATCTGTACTCCTCAACAGAAAGTAAGCCATGTAATTAATTTTTTTATGTTTCATTTCACGTTTGTCAGAAAAACATGTTGTTAGTAATATTTTATTCCTTTCAGAATGGAAGTTCCCTGGAATGTACAAAATTTATGAGATTTTGTCGAGGCGAGAACATCATGTTTGATTTTAAAACTCTTTTAAATTTACCTGAACCAATGAGGTATGCTTATTTGTAATATGTAAATGCATATATTCAATTTAAATTATGTGCTGGCATTTGTATCATTAAACTTTTAAATAACTATTACAATTGCATTAGCTGTTTTATAATCAATCAGTACATAATCTTTTCTTTCTTTCCATAAACAATGTCATTATATATTTTTATTACTACTGCTTTTTTTCAAAATTAACTTATTATCCATGTTACTAGTTGTTACTCAAAGTTTCCCATTTCTTTTATAATTATGAGAATATCATTTTTAAATACTGAATGATGAAGAATAAATAAAATTTAAGAAATAAGAAAACATATTTTGTACTTAAGGATTTTCAAATAAAATCTGAGCATTTGCCGTGCTATTGTTATGATATTTAAATTAATTGTTGCATACCATGAAGGGTTAAGATTTTTTAAACTCAAAATCCTTTTCTTGACCTTTTTTTTTAAAAGATTTACTTTCAATTCCTTTTGTGACTATAAATATAACTTCTACTTATAATCTAAATTATAATTTTATATAAAGTGAATATCCCTTAATTTATTTTATCTGTAGAAAACTACCAAAATATTATTTTCTGTTCTTGATATTTTTAATGCTTTAATAAACATTAATGTATTTATTTGAGATTGAGAGATGTATAATAATATAAATTTTCATTATCTTTTATATTATATTTATCTCAGTCTCATGAGATGTGTGTATATATTTTTCCTTTTTAAAATTTGTTTCCTTTTTGTCACCCTACCTTTATTGGAAATCAAATATGAAAATAATAAGAAGACCATATATTTCCTCTTAGAAAAAATTGGTTAAAAAATTATTTATTGATGTAACATTAAGCAGTGTGCATATCATTTTATTTCAAGCTTGCATTTCATAAATTTTTCAGTTATCTTTTATTAATTCAGAACTTTATGCATATAACATTTAGTATACCTTTATTGTTATGTATTCATATTTAGGTATCGTGATGATGTAATAAGAGAAGGACAAGTTGGAGGATATTGTAAACTAAAGAAGAAAACATTGAAGCAACAAGGACAACACAAAAGCCCTTTACAGTCTTGGTGAGACAAATAGTGTTGTAAACACTTTAAATACAATTTTGAAATTTTTTTACAGGATGCTGCTTCTTACATTTCTCATTTTAGGGAAATTTTTCTGTTGATGGAAATGGTGGAAGAGGATTTTAATTCAATAATTTAATTAGAAAATGTAATATACATTAGAAATTCATAGAATAAATTATTATTTGCAAATTGATTATATATAATGCAGATTTTTGAGCATTAGACTATAAAAAAAAACTCTATTTAATGAGAAGACTTTCAAAATTGCCTTACCATATCGGTATAATTAAACTATGGCTATTTAAATTGATGCCATAAGTTGTATGTAACAGAAATTCGTCGAATAAATTGTTTATTATTCAGATTGATTAAATAAAACTCATGGGTTTACTTTAGTAAATAAGAACAAACTTTATTCATTGAGAAGACTTTCAAAATTGCCTTGCCATACAGGTATCATTAAACTATGGTTGTTTAAAATGTTACCAAGAGGTATTGCACTAGCATAAATAAAGTAATTGTTTTATCAGTACTTACATGTGTATTGCTGTATTAAATTGTTGTATTATTTTCAAATTACTGAGATTGAAAAGCAAGTGCAATATAACCTGTATTGTTCATTTTTGCACACACACACACACACAAAAAAAAACACCTCCATAAGTTCATTTTACAGAACTTTAAAAGAACAATTGAAAATTTCAAGACATTGATTGAAAAAATTGTACAAAGTTATCTATAAATGACTAGCAAATTGCTTTTAATATTTTCTCCCACCAAAAATCCATTGTTTTTTTAAAAGATGGAGTATAATTTTTTTTTCTTTCCTTTTCTTTTTTTACAGTTTATAATGTCTTTCTTTTTATGAGAGTTTATTCATCTACATCTTTATCTTTGAAAGACTTCCTTTTTGGATAACATGATTTAGTTTTCAATAAAAAAAAAGTTATGTTTCCTTTGCATGTTTAAAATTCATAGTAGAATATTTGATTAAGCCATAAATATCGTTTTATTTTTGCATACTCATTTTTACAAACTTTAAAGTTATATGCTTAATGATTTTATTAAACTTAAAGATAATTTTGTGCATCAAACAAATGTAAGGTCAATTTTTTTCAGAAATACAATGAAAAGTTTATAATTTAATGTGATATAATAATATAGATGTTTTATTATTCATTGAAATATAAAATTTTATAATTAACAATTGTGGGCAATGTTAACCTGTCTCTAAGTCTCATGATTTTTCTCTTTTAAACAATTTTTATTGAGATTTCATTCACTGATTTTTATTTTATCAAAAATATTGTATCTACTTTAGGTATGCTGAATTTGAACATCTAACAGAACTTCCTAAGCCCATTAGTAGTGAAACTTGCGATGTAGTTATCAGTGAGCCTACATTCATCATGAAACTTGATGCCAGTAATTACTTTTCTTTTTCCTTCACAAAAACTTTGAATTTCAAAAAAGTTATTTGAATTGTTTTTGATTTGTTGTAGGAAACTGTATCTAATAGTTCTATGTTAATTCTTGTCTCAAACATAACACAAAATATTCAATGCACTAAGTAACTAAAAAATTCTAACCATCAATTAAAAATATTTGTTAATGAAATGCTTTCATTCCGTATTAACAGAAATCCTTTAATCATTTGTCTATGCAAATTTTCGTTCACAAAAAATCTTGTATTGTTAATTTATTTTTGTTTATTTGTTTGTTGTCTGTCCTCATGTTTATCCGTCCTGAGTGGTTTCTGATAAGACTTCTTATTTTAAACAATTTATTGTACTCAACAGTGAATAATCTATGCAAAAACGTTTTTAGATAATATTTTGATTGCTTGTTGATAATTTGCATTGTGCTGAAAATAAAAATTGTACTGCGAAAATAATCATTTCTTAAAATTAGTTATTTTTCAAAAATGAAAGGTGTTAAAAGAAAAGGACTATAAAAAGATGCGAAACCATATTTTGATTTATTTGCTAAATAGGTCAACTTTTTTTCGGTGATCTGAAGAAAAGTAATCATTTTACAAAGCATTTTCTTTTCCTCAAAACTTCTAAATGCCCTCTACTTTCATGTATTTTTACCATCCAAGCAGGCAAGCAGACTATTTTTTTTTTTTTTTAATTTTATTTCATATTCAACTGACAAATGGCTAGTTCATATTTATTCATATATTTTCTTAAAAATTTCAGGTTAAAACACTCTTCATTTTAGATTAATTCTATTAAGTATCGAAATGTTCTGTTATGCTCTTTCATTATTTACAATTCTACATTCAGGCATTAATTTTATCTGAGATTTAAAAATCCTTATTTTCGAAATAGTGTATGTGTCATTATAATACACCATATTTCTACATTCCAGATTTAAAAGAAATTAGAATAAATGTTTTTGTGTAAAAACAAGCTTAAATTACAAAATAAAAAGGCTGGGTTTGCTATCAAATACAATTTTGCTGCTTAAATATTATAACTTTTCAGTGATAATAAATTTGGTATTTTAAAAAAGAATGTTCCATATAGAAAACAACTTAGAAAAATAATTATGTATTTTTGAAAAATTTGTTAATTTATTTATAAAATATAATAATTGAAAAGAGGTGGTAATTTTGACTTCATCTGTGTTAAACTTTTATGAAACAAACTATCTGACTTTAAACCAACTGTTAACAGACGGTATTAATATATTATTTAATTTTTAAAATCATTCAAAATTTGCTTATTAAGCAAAGTATTCCTTTTATATATTTATTTTATTATTAATTTTTTCTTAATTTCAGCTGTAAATATGTACCACCATTTTTGTGATTTCTTAAACTTATATGCAACTTTACATTTGAATCGGACATTTTCTACAGATATCCGCATTTTAATTTGGGATACAGTAAGTATAGTTTTTGCAAAATAATCATTTAGTACTTTTAAAATTAAAAACCCTGAGTTTTTTATTCATTATTTTGATTAATTTTATAGATACCGTACATGAGTAATTTTGAAGTTGTATGGAAAGCATTTACTCGACACCCTTTAATGAATCTTGGTAGCTTTAAAGGGAAAAAAGTAAGTTTTCATGAACATTAAATAATTATAATTTTATTTTGTAACATCTAAAAATGTCTTTGTATTGGCCTAAAAATGTACTATGTATTGTATTTTGTAAATTTATGCTATACAAACAGATATTTTCTTCTCTTGCTGTATTATTGACCTATAATTCATTGCTTTGTAATTTTCGTGTCAATTGAATGTCTCAAATATGAATATGTCTGTGTACCATTCAAGTTTCAAATTGCATTTTTTATATCCAATTCAGTTTTAATTAATCAGTTTCAAATCATATAAATTTGTGGTAAACTTTATTAATTAAGTGAATCTGACTTTCCATTACATCTTACTAAAGTAATGTTACATCTACTTCCATTTAACACTATAAGGATTGCATTTAAAATAAGGCTGTCTGAAACAAATGAAAAACTTTAATTTGATTTATTATGTATTTTATTATTGAAAAATTATAATAAACAGGCTCTTTTTTTAAAAAAACTTTTACATGATCAATGATGGTACTTTTATGAGAAGTTCTCATCCTGTGTTTAATTTTATTAATATTTACTTTATTAAATTTTCCTTTTCATTATTTATTTATTTTTTGTGATAAAGTTTTAAAAGACAATATATTAATTTAACAAGTAATGCTCAGAAATGCTATGTCCTTATTTACTGGGTTTGTTTCTTAATTGACAACTAAAAGTGTATTATGTGTTTCATCAAACTAGTTTGGATAAAACATATATCCAAATAACTTATAAAATCCGAATTTTTTGGAACATTATATCCATTACTGATTTTAACAATGTAACTGTCTATTCCATCATTCTAGCACATTCAGTTACATTACATAACAGATTAAATGCTACACTGTCAAGTGTATGAAATAATCTGCATGCCAATACTATTAGTGAATAATTTCAAAAATATGCGTTCCTACTAATGAGTTCTTGTTTAAATAAAGTTAATTATAATTCCAAATAACACGATTAAACATTATTTTAGGTGTGTTTTAAGGATGCAGTTTTTCCTCTATTACCAAGAATGATCTTTGGAATGTACTATAACATGCCATTAGTAAGTAAAATTAACGATTTTTTCCTTGAAATTTATAAAAAAAAATTCTTGTGTTAATCAAATTCAAAAAATTGTTGAAAAAATATTTTTGTGTTTGAAAAAATTTTAAATAATTTTCAAACATGATTTTTAAAAAAAATTGTGTTTGAAAAAATATTTTTTGAAAGTTCATTTTAAATTGGTTTTAATTACTGGATTGCTGATGTCCAGTATTTTTTGTTGTTGTTGTTGTTGAATTTATTATATATTATTATTTAGATTCCTGGATGTCAAGGTAGTGGTCTGTTCCAAGCTTTTGCTGAGCATCTTAAGCATAGATTAAATATTAAAGACACTTATCAGGTAGGGTTGTTTTTTTAATGTTACATTTGGATTTTTTTTTTCTTTTTGTAGAAAATCCCATGTATTACATCAGTGTGATTTGATCATCATAAATTTAACAAATTAAAATTATTTCATATTATTCATTGTTTCTTTGCTTGATTACTTTTAATTTGACTGACTTATTTTGAGAACTTAAAAATGCCTGATTTAAAAATTTCATGAAAAGGGATATCTTGATAAAATTTATCTTTTAAATAAGCATGAAAGAAATACTGTTGATTATTTTTGAATTCTTTTAAGAACTGAATTTTGTGAGTTTTTGTTCAGTTAAAATTTTGCTTTTGAATTCTTCATAAAATGTGTTAAGGAAAAATTGAAATGCTGGGAATTTTAGTTTAAATTGACATAACGTAGAATATATATATATACATATATATTTGTCTTCATAAAAAAAAAAGATTTTACTATATTTCACTAATTTGAATACATATATTTAAAAGCACAGTAATATATCTAAAGGATTAAAAGATTAGTGAAATATGTCTAAAGGATTAAAAACAAGAAAATAAATCATCATTACATGTGTTTCTGTTTCATTATTATTACTTTTTATTGAAATCTTAAGAACTCAATTGATCGAATGTCTTCAGACCTATACTGGAAAAGGAAAAGAAATTTTAAGTAAAAGCCAAATTTGATTTGCTGTTAAACATGACTGTGTGCTCCAAAACATGTTAGAACTAGGCATCAGAATTTAGGGAATTTTATATATTTTCAGTTTTCTTGTACAGTATGAATAAAAGAGCTTCCTTTCTGATTCTTCCATAATCTGCAAATGCTGGATATTTGCTATATGCTTAGTTATTGCCTAAACTGTTAGAAACATTTTGTAGTTATAAAATCTTCTTTCATGTGAAAATTTTAACAAATAAAATATTTTTTTGATAATATTATTTAAAAATAGCATGTCCTGACTTTCTAATGTGCTTGATATTAAATATCAGCTGTTCTTATCAGTCTCTATTTGTTTTGATTTTGTTAAAAATTATAGTGAGGAAAGTGATGTAGAAAATGAAAAGTAACTACCAATATATAAAATCATAGGTTGGTTTCTTAAGCTTCTGTTCTATGTATTATATATATTATCTATATTTATAGGTCTATATATTTTCTTTATCACTCACTCATTATATAGGTAGTAACTTTGATATTACTTTTTGTGTTTTAAAAAGGGTTCCAAAGTGAGAGTTACACTGATTTCACGAAGTACACAATATCGCCGCATTCTAAATGAAGATGAGGTAATTTCATATTGTATTATGTTGTATCAAATTTTCAAACCAATTGTCATAAAATATAAATTTCCACAATTATATTTTTCAGCTTATTTCTTCATTGAAAACCATTCCAGAAGTAATTGTACGAAAAGTGAATTTTAATCGACAAATGACATTTTCGGAGCAAATGGAAGTATGTTATAAATTAATCTGTATAACCAAAAATGTTCATTTTCCTGAGCAGCATAATCTTCTTTTATGCATATAAAATCTTATAGTACATATTTGAGTTGCTATTTTTCTTTATTATTACATGAAATCTGTTAAGAAAAAAAAATTTGCATAAATTGTATTGAAAGTTTTGTATTGAAAATTTTTCTAATTTTATTTTCTTCATATTGAATGCTCTTTTATTGTAAGGATTTAAAAAGTATTAGATATACTAGTAAACATGCACTCATTGTGTGATTGAGATGTAACACAGTCACATTAATTAGTAGTTACGTTAATTCAATTTGTTTCTTTTCAGATTAGCTATAATACTGATATTTTGATTGGCATTCATGGAGCAGGACTGACACATATGTTATTTATGCCTAAATGGGGTGCAGTGTTTGAAATGTAAGTTCTACTACAATTTAATTCATTGATCAGTAGAAAAGTTTATATATGCTAAAAGGTTTTGCTGAAGTTTTTTAGCTAGTAAGTTCTAAAAAAAGTTTTAGAAGTATGCAGTTCTCCATTAAGCGCAAAAGTGCACATTAATTTTCTCATTTTTCTAAAAAACGATAGATTTAAAAGTGTGTCTTTTGAAGCAAAATATCATTGTTTTCATATTGCCATAAAATGAAATCTTAATATTTGTCCATTGTATGATTTAATTATTAAATTGAAATGTATAATTGAAAAGTACAATATTCTCTCTCCATTTCAGAAGAATCTATTTCTTTTACCTCTTGTAGTTTTATTATGTTGACTTCTGTTAAATTGCATTACTCTCTGAAATTCAAAAAAAGAAAAAAAAATCCTTTCAAAGATAAGAGAATGAAAGTTAAAATGATAATATAGTATAAAATAATTTCTCTCTTTCTTACCTTTAATTATATGAATTATCTCTATAAAGTGTCAGTCCCATTGTAAATTTGTAAGATATATATAATATTTATTTAAAAACAAAATAAGAGCTAAAATATAATGATAAATTATTAGCTAACGTAAAAATGTAACTAATTTTATTTTGCCAATTTTGATTTAAATTATCCTTTTTTATATTTTTGGATTAATATGGGTATAAATCTTCAACTTAATTTAAAATCCATAATAGCACTATAAAGGAATATTTAAAATGTAAATTTTCTAGATTTATAATATAATATGATTTTGCATATGGTAAATATGTAATGATATTTCATTATGTGAAGAGTAAAGCAAACATCTTGAATAAGCAGGCAGTCTTAGATCCAATCAATACTTTATTCCAATTTCTATTTATCAATTTTAAAGTTTATATTACGGATTATATGAAATTAATGGTTATAATAATATCTTTAAAGCAAAGTATTCTCCATAGCCATGAATGAAACTTACATGCAAAGGCAGCATGTGTTAATGGAAAGGAATTACATTGTGAAAAGGAAATGTGACAACATTGCTGAGAGTTTTTATAGTGATGTCATAAAAGGGGAAGCCCCACTCGTTACAGCCGGTTGAATATGGACTTCTTCCAGTTTAAGTGGCAGTTATTCTAAATGAAGAAATAATGAGTAATTATTAATGATAAATTAGGTGGCGTTGAAAGGGGTTTATTTTAAAGATGGGAAAATATTCTAAATCATTATGTATATATACTTGTATTAGCTGCTGTATTCGATATAATAAGGATACTCATTTTTGTCAGAGCCTTATATTGTTTAGAAAGAAATAAGAATAAAATAAATGTGTCTTTGGTTATTACAAAAACAGCTTTGATTTTATAAATAAATTTTGTAATGGCACATTGGCATCTAATTTGAAAAGTCTACTTAAAAAATACTATTTTTGAGCATACTTATTCAAATTTTGAAATGAATTTGTTTCAGAATGTGTAAAAATTACATCAGTATGTTGAAAATTATGAAAAAAACCCCTTTCTGTTAGTAATGTGAGTCACAGATAGAAATTCTATCTCGATTTTTTTAGATTTAACTGTGAAGATGAAAGCTGCTATGCTGATTTAGCAAGACTCAAAGGCCTCAATTATTTCACTTGGGAAAAGTCTGATAAAATATTTCCTGAAGACGAGGTACTATGTCTAATTTTATCACTTTCCTTCATTATAAATATGTTTAGTAACACACATATAGCTTTAATTATGATTATTTGATAAAATGTACATAATTTTTTATTTGAAATTTTGCACAAGTATGAATATCAAAGTTTTGACTTTGATCTTTCTCCTGTTAATCTTTATCACTTTTTTCTGTCTTAATTTCAATAAAACCTCTTCATTTTAGAGGATTTTTTTAAAACGTTCTAAATTTATGGAGAAGTATTATGTTGGTTACTATAAGAACAGATGATTGAAATCAATTCATATTTATTAATAACTTTATAAAATATATTGTTAAATATCTTAAAATGTCATTATGTTTTAGAAAATTTTCCAGCTTCTTTTTTCAAAATCAAGTTATTAAGTAATTTTTATGTTATATATATAATAATGCTGTACCCCTCTTGACATATTTGCTCTCATTATAGAAATATAATGAACGATACCTTTTTCCTATTTTTATAACAGTTGAGGAGACTTGTAATAACTGGTCCATTTTTAAAGATAGCTTATTGTTAGGTTTAATGCTTTTATAATAGCTATATTTCTCTGGAATCTCGCTCATTTGTTATTTACTTTATTGCAGTTACACTTAGCTTGTTATATTCAACTTATCTTTGCAATAACTTGTTCTTTATCTCACTCATAAAAATGGCATTTGTAAACTACTAATAAGTACAGTACTTGCTAAAAAACTTTTCTATAGGTTAATAAGGTATTAAATACTGCAATTAGTTATATATTTATATTTATGTGCTATATTACTGCTGAAATGAGATTTGAAAAAAAAAATTGGGAACTCTGTGCTTATAAGAAAATAGGATGACATAAATAAATTTGAAAATGTGCAAACGAAGCACATAAAAGTAATATTTGAATTGCAAATTTTGTTTATAAATGTTTTTTTTTTGTTGTTGTTTTTATTTCAGGCTTGATTTCAATAATTAAAATTGGAATGGACACGAATTTTCTGTGCCATGTTTAGTTTTGAATCCTTTTTAGCATCTGTCGGCTGTTATTTTCTGTTCTTAATAAATGTTTGATGGTATATATTTCATTTGCATGTGCTGTGAATTTTCCTTTTCTTGACTCAAATGGTGCTCGAATTTCATCTCATTATTTTGTTATGATTTTTGTTTTTAAATTTGGTAAATATTTTTGTACATATTTTACGGAAATATTAAGTTTAAAATATGAAACAATTAAATAAACAACTTTCATGAATATCATATTGTATTAATGATTAGTGCTCTTGCCAATTTATGGAAATAAGAACTTCACTATTTAGCTAAATGAAGTTCAGATTTTGAGTTAAAGATTTTTAATTAAAAATTTCTAGATTTTAATTACAAGAGTTGCATATTTCTTCCAAAAGTTCTGCTTAATTTTAAGTTATATACAGTAGCTATTTGTCTTCTGTAATGTTGAAACAATTTCAAATTATGTGCATTGAATGATTTTATTCTGAACAATTTGAGGAAGTGCTCACTTACAAATTACCCAATATTTTTCTTTTAATTTCCTGTTTATAACTGTACTTCACTTAATTCCTTAAATACTGTATCATTTTAGTGATTTTATTTTTTTTTAATTTAAAATTTATTTTTAGGGTCATCATCCTACTTTAGGAGCACATGCCAAGTTCACAAACTATGCCTTTGACGTTCCTGAATTTCTGAGAATTGTCAAGAAAGCTTTGACTCACGTTCGTCAGTCTGGACCGTTTCAGCAGAATGCTGATAGTTGCAAAGGATCGAAGTGTAATAATACTATTGTACACAATGAGCTTTAAATGATCTCGAAATGCAATTAATTTCATACTGATTCATCACGATTAGCTTTAAAAAGAAACTATTTTTAGATGTGCAAATTATTCTTGTATATATTGAAATTTTATATATACCTCTGTTATGAGTACTTGAAAGGCACTTATTGTTGAATACTTATAAATTACTATTTATTACTCAAATATCCGGTTGATTTTAAAATTTTTTATTGGAGATCCATTTTAAAGATTTTCGCGAAATCTTTAAAAAATCTCATTATTTATTTATGACATAATCTCATTATTTGATTATGAAGCAATGAGATGATTTTTTTTCAATATCTGTACCAAATATTGCTAAACACATATAGATATTTTAAACAAGGAACTAACCAGGCTTTTTAGTGTTTTCAGTAGATGTTCATGACAATACAGCTGAGTTGCATTCTTATTTTATTATTATTATTCATTCCCTTTTCATGTTTCTATTTATTGTATTAAAATCATGCTTAGAGTGATTAGCACTTTATATTTATTTCAAAACAAATAATACATTGTTATTATTTTTTATATTCTAGTCTTATGTTAGTATTTGTTGATGAACAAAAATGAAATTGAAAGTGTGGGGAAAAAATATTAAGAGCCTAAAGTTGCATTTATTTTTCCTATACATATTTCTAAAAAAAATGAGTAAATTTTAATAGCAATAGATTAGTAGAAATAAACTTGTGAGAATTACATGGATTAAATATGTTCATATTTAACTGAAGACAAGAATCATTTGATATAAATACACATTAATTAATGATGTAAATGTAAGATAACAAATGTTCAACAAACTGACTGCATTTATTTTGTGAGATGTATTAGACATTATAAAATTTTGATAAAAAATGTTACAGCTCATAATTTTATTTTAATGGAAAGAATATAGAATAAATATCTTCCTTACACATAAAGAAATCTTTATAATAGCTTCAGGAATGTAGAAAATTGGAGGAGATAAGGATCATCTGAAAAAGCTTGGTATTTAGTTTTTTACAGATACTTTAAGCATTTATTATGCATCCTTAATATATATGATTTCTATTTTTGATAGAAGGTTTATTGTTTAAATTTTATATTTAGAAAATTTCATAATACATAGTTTTACTGCTTTTCCAGAGTAGTTTTGCTTTATTTTTTTCAATCATTAACAAAAATGCATAGATTTATTTTGTAAAAATTTCATTTCAGTAAATTCAGGAAGCTACTTGGTTTGAAAATATAAATCATTTATCTTATAATTATCGTGATGAATTTTTGTATTGATACAATATCATAAAACTAACAAGCTGTCATTTTGAAAAAAAAGCATTTGCTGCATTTTGTCCAAATGGGCACATTTTTAGCAACAGTTTAATACATATCTCAGAAAAAAAAATCTAAGATTGGAAAATGAAATCATAAATTTCTGAATTTGGTATTGTAAATCACTGGTTTGTCATCATAAAGTGTCAAGTTTTCAATCTCAATTAAATTGAGTTGTTGAAATTTATTTGCAAACCATTATTAAGTTATTCACCTATTATTTATTCTATTTATGTTTTGAACTTTTGTTTTATATATCTGTATGCTTGATTTATATTTGTTGTGAAAAGAAATTTTTGTTATTCCTGTCTTCTGCAAATTACTTTTCTGCATTTACATTAAATGTCCAAGAATTCCTTTATTTCTGTTCTCTAAATAACATTAAGAATTGGTTCCCAAACCTTTTCGATTCTTGGTGCCCTTGATGAATGCAGATTTTTTCTGAAGCTGCCAATGTAAAACTCCAACTAGTACTTTTTGCAAAATAGTCAGTAGTTTTTGTATAGCTCAAATAAAAATAAATAAAACATATTTTTCATTATATAAAAATTTATTGAACACATTTTAATAAATATGATCATCAGTGGGATGAGTCAACCTGTTGATCACTACTCCTTCTCTCTAATAATGGAATTAAACTGGATACAACTTTATGACAGCAGCTGAAGAAAACCAGCTTGGCATAAACAGGAAGTAGGAAATGGGGTTAAATTTCTCTAAATTCAGGCCTAAGTTTTAACACTTAGGACTGAATATTTATCTTTTCTGGCAATGCTGCTACATTTCGTTTTAAAGAATTGTCACAACTCAATCAAATTATTATCTTCTGCAGCCGTAACTACAGATGGAGCAGTGGCATTGAACGGATCTTGAATCCATGCAAAATTATCGATATTATCATTTTGAAAGTGTATTTCTCAATCCAGGTGA
Source organism: Araneus ventricosus (assembly GCA_013235015.1). Taxonomy (NCBI): domain Eukaryota; kingdom Metazoa; phylum Arthropoda; class Arachnida; order Araneae; family Araneidae; genus Araneus; species Araneus ventricosus. The sequence goes on along the minus strand of BGPR01007026.1, from coordinate 38,750 downwards.
TAAGCTGTGATCATTTTTCTGTAAAGATGTTATGTCCTTTGAAATTGAGTTAAAGATGTGAATAAAGTTATGAAAATTTTATAATATCTTGTGGTGCCCTATGAGAAAATCGGGACTTCAGAGTGCTGCAGTACACATTTTGGGAAGTACTGACATAAAGTATTTCATTTGGATCAATTTACTTCTGGAATTCTTATCTTCATGTTCTCATTTGAAATATAAATATTTGTTTATTTATCATTAAGATATCCTGATCATCAGATATAAAGAATTGCCTGAAAAAGTTATCCAAACTGATTATTTTTAGCTATTGTTCAATGGAGTAATTATTCATCTTAATTTCTTCCAACTGAACATTAAAATTTTTGTGGCTGTAAAGTCTCAACTTCAGGGCTGGAAGGTTCCAGGTTCGAAACCCGATTCTACTGAAGATCAGCTGTATATGAGGCCTGTTGCATGTTAAATCACACATAGTGGCCAAACGTCCTCCTGCTGCTGTGGTGCAGAAGTTTAGAGGGGGGTGCCAGCTCAGGTGTTGTCTTCATCATCTGCCCGCAGTTCAGAATTGTGATGTCCGTCCCTAAATAGCCCTCATTTGCTTCAAAACAGAACGTTATATACAACTAAACTAAGTACAAAATTGGATTTCTGTCCATAAAATTTTTAAAAGATTAAGTTAATTTATTTCCAGTTGTTCTCTTATACTTTGCATAAATAAAGTTCATAATATAAGCATTATAACTTTTTATGAATGATCTTCTATTTATTCTGATGTTTCTAATATGTTAGTTGTACTAGTTATAATTCTTAAAATTTAGCAAAATTAATTAATTAAATTTTGATTAAAATAAAAAACAATAACATATTTTGCATTAAATATTAGTTGTACTAGTATTCATGAATATGTTATTTGTACTAATATTCATGAATATGTTATTTGTATGTACTAATATTCATGAATGTGTTATTTGTACTAATATTCATGAATATGTTATTTGTGCATGTGTTTGAAGAAGCCAGGTAGGGGATTGGGAGGAGTATGAATAATGAATGGTCAGCCACCACCGTCATCTGTTAATCTAATAAAAATTCTTATTATCATTTCTTGAAATCAGTTACTTTTCAGAATATATTATGGTATGTAATTGGGTAATTTGGTTGTTTTTGATGAAGGACTTTTAGATTTTTTTCAGTGTTTTGGGTTTTTGTGTTTTTAAAACTAATGAAATGATTTATGTTGATAAATTTCACTTTTAAAAATCGACACTATTAATGATAACGCTCATGACTCTTCAGGTCTTTTGCTTTGATTTCCAATAGAAAAGAACTCAGTGTTTGAGATTTTTGATAAGAAAAGTATTTGAATTAAAGTTGCTCTATATATTCTGTATTTCACATCAGTTTTGTTAAGCATTAAAAGCTATTTAGTGTAATTTTATGTTGTTATTAAAATTGATTTTTTAAAAGTTTTAATTGTTACTAATTCATTTATAATGAACTTAAGAAATTACTAACCTTGTAACTACTTAATATCTAAATACAAGGTATGAAGTAGAAAAAATATTCAGGTAACCTTGCATATCACCTTTTTATACATTTTGTTAAACTATGTTAGTTTAAAATTTCATTTTTAACTATTATTCTTTTTTATTGCATATTTTACATTGGTTTTTATCTTAAACTAATTTATGTAAAATGTAATTTGATTAGGTGATAGTCATGTTTGCTATTTGACTCCACTGAGAAAATGCAAAAATTCCCAATTAAGCATTAAAAACTGTTGTATGTGTAACTTTATGTTGTTCTTAAAACTGTTTTTTTTTTCCCTTCTTTTTTTAAAGTTTTAGATGTTACTAAGTCCATTACAAGAACATAATGAAATTACTAATCTTTTAACTACTACTTAATATCTAGATATTAAAGATATTTTAGGTTTTATATTAATATCTAGATACAGTGGCGGACTGGGTCTGAAAATAGTGGTTGCCAGGAGTCAGTGAGGGCCCACACCTATCTATAATCGTAACATTAATTCATATATATTATATATATATTAAATTATATATTTAATTTTTTATATTTAATTATATTAATTTAATTATATATTTAATTTAATTTTTTATTATATATTTCATTTTTCCACGTCTTTAAAATAAATCCCTTTTAACACCCTTTAATTTTCTACTTTTAAAATAACGAAATTGTGATTAAAGTTATTTGATTTCAAATTCCGTAAGTTAAATATTATATAAGAAACACGGACTTTGGGTACAGGGGTATTTTATTTATTTGATTTAGAAAAGCTTACTATAGAGAAAGAGTTCTTTTTTTCTCTCCCACATTTCCTGGGGGCCCAAATTGTCTTCTGTTTAAGGGGGCCCACTTGCCATCGGGCAAGCTGGCAACCTCGCCAGTCCGCCACTGTCTAGATATTAAAGGTATAAAGTAGAAAAAACATTCAGGAAATCTTGCATGTCACCTTTTTATACATTTTTTAACATAGTTTTTACAATTTTATTTTTAACTTTTAATCTTATAACAGTATTACTGAATTTTCCAGAAGTTCTAAACATTTTAAGAGATCTGTATTTACTGTAGTCTAGAAATCGAATTATGGTAGTAAAATTTATTACCTTTCTGAACTGTGATTTGTTTTTTTTAAAGTATAATCTGTAATCACATACATTGAGTTAATACAAAATAACTTCTGTATATATATATATATATATATATATATATATATATATATATATATAATATTTTTTATTAAAAATAATAATGAGCCATCAGAACAAAGAGTTAATGTAAACAGTTCTTTTTTCTAAAATTTTGACAATTTATTTTTATTTTCTAATAAAAGTCTCTTTTGATAGATGTGTACTTAGTATATTTTAAATCAATATGAAGATTATCTCCTTTTAATATTTCAATGGAACACTTACAGTGAGTCTGTATCAAGGGTGTCAAACTCAAATGCTAGCACAGTCCAAATAAACATAATATAGGCAGTGGTGATTCGTCCATTAGGGCTGATCAAATTTCGCGCACTGAGCAACGCTGAGCGATCAGTCAGAAGAGAAAAGCAACCCTTTCTCCCTTTGAATTTAGATGCACTCGAGCTCCGATTTTTACAGGTTTGCCACGCGACTTCCACCTTTGGCTTCCTCATTCAGCTTTTTTTTTTTTGCTTTCTCTCATTAGTCCAATCATTAGGTAGTTTTTTAAATCAAATCCTGTAGGAGTTGTAATTTTTTGCTCCTTTATGTTTTTTTGGTTGCTGATTACGATGTTGATATTTGAGTGCTAATATTTTTAGTATATCATCATTATATACTAAAATAATCAGCACAAAATTTCCTACATCTTAGGTCTATACAACTTTCGCAGCACTTCTTGTTTCTGAGCTGACAAGCCACCACTGAATATAGGTCTAAGTCTCTATGGACCGGAAAAAAAAAATTATAGAGACTTTTTGACTGTTTGCAGATACGGAAACAATCCGAGTTTTTGTGCATACGCCAATCGGCTTTGATTTCACCAAAACAGGGGTGAAATGAAATTTGAAGTAGATGTTTACGCACCTGTCAAAGGACTTCGGAAAAGCGTCCTTCTTACTTACTGTGTATCCCCTTTGTGCAGTAAAATCGTCCAAAAGCAGTAGTCGCAGTATTCTGAAACGAACACTAGGTGTTTTTTTTTTTTTTTTTTTGTTCTTTCTTTGAAAACACAGTTTTAAAAGGACAAGAAAAGCGGTAAAGTTAATGCATTATCTCTGACACTTGGCACCTTTTTGCTGTTATCATCTTTCCTACTTCAGAGGATATCTTGTTCGCAGTGACTATACTTCCAAAACTGATCCAAGATGAATGTCAGAAAACTTGTATGTGACAAGAGACTTATTTCCTCTCATAAGAGAAAATAATTTCTCCTACCGATAAGTACTTCTTAACATAGAAATAAGAGCATTGGATCTCAATTACCTCCATTTGCGTATGATTAGGCACTGATTCTATATCTATGGAGAAAGATGAAAATAGTAAACTTTTCTTCCAAGGATTTTTAATTTAAGGGATTTTAAAATTGAACTAAGAAATTTTTATTGAAAACTTTGTTTACACACTGTTATGTTTGCTGGGCTGCAAAGATATTCGTTGTGCGCCGCGAGATTGACACCCTTGGTTTACATTGTAATTCCTTGTAGGTTCTGCTGCAAATTATAGTAAAGCATCGTTTATACGTTTCTCATTTACACGTCTTTTACATTTATGTGTCGTTTGGCCACAGTTCCGATTCATTGTAATGATAAATTATTCCGTTTATATGGCGCAAATCTTCGGTTATGCGTCGTTTCTCCCCTTTTTAAAATTCGCAAATTTTCTGCCCGAGTCGTTATTTCTCCGTTGCTATTAAGGGGAAAACTTTTCCTAGGAAACAGGATGGTGAACATTCCTTTCCTTCCTGCTATTTCCTAGCAAAGGCCTATGTGCATGCACATAAATCATGTGAAATAAAATATGCAGATTCAGCACTCAAGATCTGAAATAAATGTATGATTTTCTCACTTTTATGATAGATGTTTAATTTTAAAATTTAATTACTGTTTTTAATACTATGTAGTAATACGCTAGTTCCATCTTGAAAAAACTTTAAAATTATTATTTTTTTAATGAACCACATTTGTAGCATTAAATTTGTAATAATGAAATTTGTATTAAAATTTCGATTATACGCCTTTTCATTTATACGTCGTTTTACTTCAGTCCCTTGAAAGACGTATAAACGGTGTTTTACTGTAGTTTTTTTTACATATTTAATCAAGGTGAATTGCAATAAATATATGTTTCATGAATTGATTTTAAAGTGTTTAGTATAGTCAAACCCCTTTATAACGAACCCTCAATGGACCGATCCAAATTTCGCTATAACCGAGGGTTCACTATATCCGACTTTTCAGATATTGGCTACTCAAGATTTGCTACAATCCTTAAATGTATTTCTGTGTTGAATAATTTAATAACACTGGATTACAATGATTTATGGGCTATAATAAATTAAAATAAATATTTATTCTTTTAACCGTCTATTTCACTTCCTGTGAGCTAGCCAGATATGTCGGTTAAAACTCCGACGTATCCGTCTAGCTCACAGGAAGTGGACGGTTAAAATAATGCTGGACCATAGTTAAATGAAATTAAATTTATTCTCACATTTTTCCACATAAAACATTTCTGGATTTACCACGATTACGTAACTGACAAGCCACATAATTCAACTCGCCACACATGGCGAGATTTTCCGACGGGTCCCAGTGAGAGGGAAAAAAAGCGATAATCGAATACAAAAAAAGAAAAAATACAGAAGAAGTAAACAATAGCGATAACAATACACCATTTGCGCGCCAATGCAGCAGCATCCAGTAATTGCATCAACAATATTGTCCACAAAAAAGCGACCTTCCTCGCAAGAACAGTCGAAGAGAATCTGTCGATCGGCCTTCTTTGGTAGTGAAAGGTCCTTGCAGCGCCATCTCTTAGTAAGAGGGCGAGATAAAATATGATTGTCACATTCTTAAATCTTTAAACAATGAAATTAATCACATTTATTTCTCTAAAGTATGAAAATAAGTGGTGATTTTTCGTTAAGGAGCTAACACTAATCTCGAAAAGTGTAAATTTTGGTTCATTTTATCCAAATTCCTTTCTTTTGCAGATCTTTACAAGCATTTAAAAATACATTAGAATATATAGTGAATTCGGTTGGGACCGTTTGAAAAGTTCTTTATAGCCGAGGGATAATTATAGCCCGGGTACGTTATAACGGGGTTTGCTGTATATGTTAAAGACTGATATTGTTTTTAGTTTTTGATTTTTAAACATATATCGTATCCAGTTGATGTATCTGTTGTTTTGCAAGCTGATTGTTTACTTATTCTATAAATTTGTAAAATGAATGTTTTCGTTTCATTTATTTTATATTATCTAATAAAATGAAAGAAGGAGAACAAAATCCATGTACGTAGAATTATAAACTATTTTTATACTGTTTTGTGAATACTTTTCTTTATAAAAAAATATCTTATACATTTGGTAAATTATCTTATACACTTGTTGGAAAAGGCAGGATCTTCCATATAATTGAAGATTTCTTAAATGCATAATTTAAAATATTACAATTATATTTATTTCTATGGTGATACTGTGTTTTATGCAAAAGGTTTATTTATGAATTTTCTTGGTTTGTTTTGTGTGTTCTGTTATTGTATCATATTATTTTATAATCAGTTTATTTTTGCTTTTTTAAGACTGATTTTATTAATGATCTGATTTTATAATTAATTACTCAAGGCATTTATCTCAGTGTAAAATATTTCTATAAGTGAGAATATTTGTTTCCTGTATATGTACTCTTCATTATATGAAATAAAGGAATCTTTTTTTTAAACCATTGTTTTATTTTGTACTAGCCGACTTCGGCGACCAGCTTGTTCGCAGAAATATAATTTTAATCGAATGTCTTATGCATAAGTTGATAGTCATAGTTCCCTTAAGAAAGTAATTTTATACTTCAAATTGAGGTAGACATTTAAGCTTTGCACCTGTTCTCTTCATTGTCTATTTTAACAACACTAATAGAGTAAAGTAACTATCCGTGTCATGTAACATCTAACTATTGATTGACACATCTGAGAATATAAAAAATTACGTTATACATCTGAGGACCCAGCAATGGGTTGGAAAGAAAGCAATTTAAGAATATATCAAATAATTTTAAATTTAAATGAAATAATTCAGAATAAAGAATTAGCAGTTGTTCTTCAATGTCCGTATAAGAAATAGTTTTAAAAATGTATAAATAAGGAAGGAGGAGATATATTTTAAAAAATGAAATCGTTTAAGATGTATTGAAGGTTATAAAACAAATTTATGTTCTGTATCTGAACTTAGAGTAGTATTTTAACAAAAAGATTATACATAAGTTTTTTAAAAAGTGCACACAAAAACATTTATGTAAATAAAAGCATGCTGTAAGTTTAATTTAAAGTCATTTTTTTTAATTCAGTTTATTTGCGTCCTAATTCATTCTACTTACAAGCTACCGGTTTTTAATGTCTTTAATGATAGATTTTTAGTTTCAATGCTAATAAATTAATTTAAGCGTAGTAAATTCCGTTCGATCTCCCACTTTGGGTGGTTCATCAGTCAAAATGCAAAGGAAATCTTACTGAATTCATATCAAAGATTAGCCCTACACTGTACAATTTTTTAAAATTTCAACTGCAGTTGTGTAAATATATATAGTAAAACTTCTCTAAGAGTCCACTCCTGTTTAGCGGTCACCTCGCTCAGCGGCTACTTTCTTTGGTACGGAATTCTTGACCCATAGACGTTATGTTAAAATAACCCCTCGGAACGGCCACTCAAACCCTTCTGAGCAGCCGGGTTGGTCGCTCATTCTACTTCAATGAAATCCGTTCCTTTCTGTCCTTTGATTTATTATTAAGAGAAAATGGTGGAAAGAAAGGACGAAAAATTCATGTATTCAAAAATAACCCCTGAAATCAGATCGAAATTGAACATTTCTTTTCCAATGTGTAGAGAAAATAATTGAACTTGGGCTTCTACCGGGTTTGGGCATTCAAGAGTACATTTGTGCCTTTCAGCCGCTGAATCGGACTTTGACAAAGAAGCTGTGATATGGTTTGCGGCCATCAAAAATTAAATTTTCAGATCAACAGGCTTTAGAAAAAATAGATGATGTCATTGCCCATTCCTCAACAACTACCGATAAAACGATTAAGGATTTAATTTTCCAATTTAAAAAAGCGAATTTGAAAAAAGTTACCTCCGGAAATGTTAAAAGATCCAAGCAAGCACAAATCGTATATACATATTTTTAATTTAGAAATTTTCGAATAAAGCACTTTTTTTTAGATTATTCTTAAAATTTTCTTTATCAGAAATAATGAATAGGATTTGTTTAAATACGTATTTTGTACTTCCAATCATGAAACCCATTTAGAGCAGCCGCTTCTTTAGGCGCCCAATTTTCCTTCGAACGGAGGGAGTCCGCTGTAGAGAGGTTTCATTGTATAAGGAATACAAAGAGAAATCATTTTAAAATTAATTTTGAACTTAACTTTTTGATTAATTATGTTAAAGAAACTGTAATAGTTCAATTGAAATTTCTTTATCAAAAATTTATTCATCTTAAAGTTTAAAAATTTAATAACCAAATTATTTTATAAAATAATCCAGTAAATTACTCGAAAATAAATTGTAAAGACAAAGATATAAGTATGCAAATAAGCAACTGTGTGCAGTTTAGAGTTAATTTCTGTGATAAACTTTATATTTCAGTAGCGATTTTAATCGAAATTTGTTGTTGGGCATTTGTGTTCTTCTTCAATGAATAATCATTAACCCTGGAAGGGTCGCGCCACTGTGAGTAATCGTGGGTCGCGTGGCGTCTGACAGAATTAAAATGGCATTGACAGGGTTAAAAAATTATTTAATATTTTAAAAAATTACACTCGATTATCTAAAAATTGAATTAATTAATTAATTAATTACTTTGCTTTCATGAAATCTAAAATAATCTGTTTCTTTTTAAAACGGAAGCATTGCATTTTGTCCTAGGGGCTAGAATTTTGAATCTAGAAATAAAAATGGTCATCTATTGTTACTTTCCTAGCAACATAATGATCAGCATTATTCTAAAATATTCCTTTTTTTTAGTTACACTTCAAAATACATGAAAAGCGAAATCATGTCACTCTTGCAAATATTTTTTCCTTGTTATCTTTAGAAAAGGTTTGATTATTCTTTACAATTTTTAAATAATTTAGAATGATATATATCATCTAGATACTTTTATTAAGAACTAGTCGCCTTCGTCGACCAGCTTCATCGCCGGAAATAAAATTTCAACTGAATCTCTTATGCATAATTTTATATTCACGGTTCCTTTAACAAAGTAGTTTTAAACTTCAAATTGCTATAGAGATTTAACCCGCGTTCTTTACGTAGCCTTGCACTTGTTCTGTTCCTTGTCTACATTAACGTAAAATACGCATTTGATTTCAACATTAAATTGTCGAGGCACATTTCACGTCCAGGAGCATGCTAATTAGTTTAAAACACGCCTATAAAATGAATTAAAATATAGCAATGATAATCTTTCAGTTCACTGGATTATTTCATTATATACTTGCTATCTTGAGGACTTCCTTTACAGATTTCACAGAAAAAAATTATCAAATAAAAGAAGAAAGTAAAATCCAGTTAGATATTTTCTTAGCTTTCAACAATGGAAGAGAAACATGCAATTAAACATTTCTTTAACCAATGAAAACGGTTTGAAATGCGTTGCAACAATGGAAATTATTGTTGTAAATTATGCCAAAAAATATTTTTAAAAATTTATTAAAATGAGAGAAAAAATCGTACGCCAACTTAATTGATATCATTTAAACGCTAATTTTTGAAATTTTTATATGGTGTAAAAATAATGTTTGTGCTATAATATTTTCGGAAGTTATTAAGGAAAAACGCCAAAATTAAGCTTAATTTTTTAATTAATTAAAATTTCAAAAAAACACGGCTCTGAGGTGCACACTCCCAACCTCCAAAGTATGTTTGTGCAAAATTTCGTTGCTCTGAGCCTAGAGGTCTGTCCTGTAGATCGCCAACACACACAGACACACACATATTCTCCTCTATTACTAGTAGAGATGGTGAATAAATTGATATGCGTAGTTTGTTAAAATATCGTTCTGTTTAGTTTAGTTATGTTAATGTGCCGTTTTGAAATAACACGAGGGCTATTTTGGGTCGGACTTCGTAATTTTGAACCATGGTCAGATGACGAGCACGACGCCTCAGCTGGTAAGCCCCTCTCCAAACTTCCATACCACACCAGTTTCTTCTCCGTCCCGTTACCAGGCCTTACACACAATTGGGTGGGCCGGTAAGTGTAGGTGTTGTGCACCTCACCAGTGAGAGGACGTTTGGTCCCCTACGTGATATTTAACGCACAATAGGCCCACATACACTGCGGATCTTCCGTGGAATCGGGTTTCGAACTTTGAAACTCCGGGTCGGAAATCGAGACCTTGCCAGTAGGCCACCGCGGCCTCTTATTATTTTTAGAAAAGGTTTGATTATTCTTTACAATTTTTAAATAATTTAAAATGACATCATCCAAGTACTTTTATTAAGAACTAGACGTCTTCGACGACCAGCTGTTTAGCCCATATTAGAGTTTATAACTCAAAATGATTCAGTTATATCAAAAAATGCAAGATATGCATGATGTTTGAATTAGTTGTTACTGTTTATTTAATGTTAATAATTTGTAAATAAAGCTATTTATCCGACGAAGTTATTTCCGCTTTGAATTTCTTTTAACGTAATAAACTGTCTCTTGAGGGGGGAAAAAAAACATCTGAAAACTCAAAGAAATGACTATTATGAATGAAGTAAAATGTCATGGAAAAATGAATTTTTCTTTTATTTTTTTAGATAAAATAATTAGTTCCAAAATCAAAAATGAAATAGAGATGCATCCGATATGAAATAATAAAAAAAAGACCATCTTTAGATGCATAAATTCAAAGTTCTAAGTTTCCAGTTCGTAAATGAAATTTCAGAGAATAGTAAATGAATGCAGTTTTTAGCTGTTTATGTTCAAATATTAATTTGAAATTGTTGTTACAATTTGAAATGCCCTTTAATTTTGATAAAATGGTATAAATCTTTAAAACATCATGAATCATATGCAATCGGAAAACTTTGTAAATTTATGTATAAAAACATTTATAACAACGGAAAGCTATTTCAATTCTTTTTTTAAGGTATCCGACTGTGTTCGGAGGCATTTTTTTGAAAAATAACTTATATATATATTTTAATATTATTTTTCAACTGCATATGTTTTAAAACTATGAAAATATTGTAAAATTAAGCTTTCAAAATAATATTTTTTTTAAAAAAACTGAGAAATTTGAAGAAAAATGACTAAAATATTTGTCTTACGCTAACAGCCATAGACAAAATCATATTCTAAATACACATAAATCCTTGTAGGAGAACATTTTTATGACAGTCATCTGTGTTATGCTCTAAAATCTTTCTTGTACTTCAAAATAGTTTTGAAATATAGCTGAACATAGTTACTAAACTGGTAATTTTTCATAAAAAATGCTTTTCGTTTATATTTAAACACTTAAAAATATTACTTGATTTTAAAATTGATCTTAGTTTTTAGAGGAAAACATTGAGCATATTACAGAAAACAATCTCAAAAAATTTCATAGCAATACTTGAATAACGTTTTGAGAAATCATTGTTACGGTTGACAGTTTTCCTCAAAGATATCATTTCTCAGAAAACGCATTTAAAGTTGCCATGCAACTTAAAATAATGCTTACAGTTCGGTAGTAAAACAGCTGCAACTCCATTTGTAATTCACTAGAGTAAAAAGTGAGACAGTTTTAGAAAGCTTATTAAACAGGCTACAAAATTAAGTCATAATTTTTTTTTTTGATAATTTCATCAAAAACGACGATTTTAAACCAGTCGGATACCTTAACTTGATGTTTCATTCTCTGTTTTGCTCTGATTGTTGTATTCTAATTGAGTTCGTTGAAGGATTGGTAAAACATGTATAGTTTGAAACAGGAATAAAGTTTGATAACATTCCACGAACAAAATCGCATAGTATTAAGTTTAATATCAGAAGAAAGGTCACTTTTCACATTTCAAAATGGAATAGAAGTGGTTACGCATAAAATGAGTTTAAAATGTTTGAAAATTGCAAAAAATCGGCATTTATCTTAACATAATCAATTAAAAAAATAGTTCAAAATTTAGAGGAGAAAAATTTTCGTGGTAGTGAACTGTGAATCTTTTTGCTAAAGCCAACAGCGGTACACCCCGCCTCCTACCCCGGTACAGGCGAATTGCTTCCACGTCATCTCGAAGAAGGGGAAAAAAGGGGGCAACCTATCTCTCCTCCTAGAAGAAACAACGTTCCGTGACCTTGTCCGCGAAGGGTGTTATCCATTCAGTGACCTTCACCGATTTCAGAGCAATAGATAATGCTTTGAAAAAGATTTTAAAATTCGCTGAAATCTATACTTATAAAAGGCAATGTTTGTGTGCGTGTGTGTGTCTGCGATGTCCAGACGAATCTATCGCAATTACAGCCATGAAATTTGGCACACAGATAGTCGTAATGGTGACTGAATGCACCTCGAAGCCGAAATTTTAAAATTTAATCTAGAAAATTTTTTATTTAATGTTTTATGTTGTTTTGGTTGATTTTTCGCACTAATTTCTCAATAGAATGGTTTCGAATAACTGTACGACAAAAATGGATACACCATCGGAAAGAGGACGCGATTTCCGTTCTAATGAAGTCAGTTTTGAATTTCTAACGTAATTTACTGAATTTTGAGAAATTTTTAAAAAATAGTCAGTTTTGGCGTCGGAATGTTATTTTTGTTTTTAAATTTGTTGCATCTGACTTTCTAATAATTATATTATTTTCAATTTTTTTTAGCTTATAACTAGAACGGTTCTGTCGGATTTAAAAAAAGAACGGTTAAAATTTCTTTTCAAGTTTTTTTTTTAATTAATTTTTTCTGGACAGTTGAGAGTTATTATTCTCGATCGAGTTCCTCGCGCTGCACTTCTTCGGAACGTTGGTGGCAGTTTTGATTGGCGGACGCGCAGGATACGTCATGACTTTCACCTGAATGAATTACTTTATTATTTTCGGATTCAATTTTATATTTTGCTTGCTGTATAATAATAATTTTCAGGTTCCATTTTTATAATATTGTTTTGGATTAACGTACTCTGTACTGTAGGGCGAAAAAAAAATAAGCAGGAAAATTAAATAATGTGTATCTTTTGTTTTGATTTTGTTTTCAAAACTTTTTCATGTCATTGTGGACGTTTTTTTTTTTTTTTTTCATTTTGTTAAAGTGCTGATTCCACGGGCAACGCCGTGCGCGTACTGCTAGTAATATATAAAGTTGAAACTAACAACATTAGAAAGGCGAAAATTCGCACTTTAAAATGGTATTAAAAATATTTTTCGAGCGTTAATTACTTCGGAAGTTATTCACGAAAAAAAGACCGCAAAGGGCCAAAATTCGCTTAATTTTTAAATAATTAAAATTTGTATAAAAAATTGAAAAAAGGTGGAGGTGCACATTCCCACCCTCCAATGTACACCTGTACCAAATTTGGTAGTTCAATGGTCTGTTCATTAGACCGCCAACAGACACACACACTTTCTCTTTTATTATTGATAGAGATAGAGATGATAAGTAAATTGATATACGTAATTTGTTAAAATATCGTTCTGATTTGAAGCTATATTATTGATTGGTAAATAGATGAATTTTCGCAAATGATTGCAATGAGTTTTTGCAAATTTGGTCCGATGATCAGGACCGGCCTTTGGCCGATAGGACCAACTGAGCTCCACGCTTAAGAGGCCCCGCGCCAGAATGCTGTTAACTATCGACTCAGTTCAGCGACGAAACCAAGACAGGACAAGGCCGAAAAAAAGTTTCTGGAACTATGTCTGTCTGTCTTCTGTGAATGCGATGACTCAAAAACGCAAAGATCTAGACGGATGAAATTCGGTATGCTGTCCTAACACCAAAATGAGTATTTTTATCAAATTTTACGCGAAATCTGTCTCTCTGTTGGTCCTTGCGCATGTGAATATGGTAATTAAAAAATGCAAAGGACTGGGATGATAAATTTAGCATATTGTTTCATCATCAGAATCAAAGATCTGTATCAAAATTTGGACCAATTCCATCAAAAACTGCCTGTCTGTGAACTGTCGGTCGGCCTATTTGTGGACTGAAGAAGTTGGTGTTTTATAAGTGATATGTGTATCATAGTTCGAAAGAAAGCTGACTCCATACTGTAACAACTATCACATATTTATTCACAACTTCTCTCAAAATCTATTATCTTAAACTATACGAACAGCTTTCGTTTTCCGCGTTAAACATCATCGTACGCATTGCCTCGGCGAATGCTTCCGGAGAACTAACTCACTTTCAAAACATTGATGCCTTTCATACACTATTTCATTCCTTTCAAAAACATTTTTTCAATCCAACAGGATATTTGAAACATTTTTTACGTGTTTTTCCAATTTGGTTACATTGGCATGTTTATACTCAACATTACAGTTGTACTTATATTGTGCACTTTTATCCTTTTTAACATTAAAAAGTTCAAAGCAAGTCCTTTTTTTCTTTCCCAATTTTTTTCTTCTTTACAGCATAAAATTTGCCATAATATTAATACATGTTGTAGTGTCATATAAAAATGCAGCCGAGAAATTAAGCAATATTTCTTTTAATTTAGTTTATTAATGAGACACAGGACTAGCACAACATATATAGACAAATACACAAAAACATTTAACATAAAGAAAAGAAATTATACTTTACAAATCTCATTATTTCGAATCATGGCCACACAAAAAAACTATCAGCCTCTTCATTCTCAACCACAAACACCCACTCTCACTAATGTCCGACAGTCAACTGAAATGTTTACAGAATAGCCTTGTGCCGCGCCATCTACTTCAGGCAACATCAACTATATTGTCAATTCCTTACAATGTGAAGAGAGTAAACCACTCTTCATTAAATCAAAACAAGAATAGCTGACTTGTAGCATGGGATTCTGAGAAAATTAAGAATAAGAAATTTCACGGGCCTATCTGTACAGCATAAACAGTTTTCAAAATTATTATTCCAGTGTAAGTGTCATTCCTTCAAACAAAAAAAATAAATTATTCTCCGATCCCGTTTAAGTTCTAGAACATTTTATTCTTAATTCTGATAGCAATTTTTTAAAAATTTGGTCAGAAATTTAATTTAAAAATATTATACCTCATGTATTATATTTATATAAACTTCATGATTCATTTTTAATCACCATTCGTGTAAACATTAGCAGCTAAAATTATTCCACGGATGCCTTTTATGCTTAAATCATTCAAATGATCAAAAAGATCTCCAGATGAATGATAAAATCACGAAAGTATACAAAAATAAATGTTCATGAAGTTCAAAAACCAGCTTTAATTACGCATCACAGTTCTTTGATCAATGGAAAAACAGATTCAAAACAAGCTTCACTTTTTCACTTCACTAATCACTTCTAAAATATGAATTGAATAATTTCTTGTCAATGTAAACAAGGAACTGTTATGCATAAAAAAATTGTAATGTTATTTTGTATAATATATTTTTAAAAGTATCTTAGCCTTTAATGCTGTGAACCTATGTCTTTTGAAAATGATTGTTATTGCATGTTTACACAATTTACAACTAAGCAGATATGTGAATTTTTTGAAAGGCAAATATATGAAGTTGTCAATTTCATACCTAGAATTTTTAAAATATCTAGGAGATATCTGCAGCAGAATATTTAAAATTCCAGTTCATTTTTATAAGTAGCTACATCTATGCACGAAGATTCAAATATATATATGTAATAATCTCACTTAATTTTATTTCAAATTCTATTATTATATATTTTAAAGTCTTAATGTATTCCAAAATCGCCTTTCTTAAACTCCAGTTTCGTTTTATTTCCCGCTCTGGAGGTATACTGAATCTCGCGTTTTGGCATATTTATTGCTAAAAGAATATTCTAATTGCTTCCACGCGCCAACATAAATCGCGAATTCTTTTCCAGACTTTTCCCTAAAATACTTACGTAATATACTAAAAATAGCTATTATTTCCTTCACTTTGATCACATGTCAATCTGTTAAATCCCTACCTGAGAAAAAGCAGGGATCTTCTGTTCTCTTCTGGCTTGAAACCTTATACTAAGATGTATGTACATTCCGTCTCTCCGATAATAAAAAGAAATTAGTTAATAACTCAGCCTGTTTTTATTTAACGACTGCAACAACGAAAACATTTCATATGTATATGAAACATGTTTTGAATACTTGCTTAGAAATGTAAATAATGAATCATTATGTATAAAAGACTAATAATATTCTTTTGTTTATACTTTACAATAGTATTATATAGATATTTTTATTGTGAACTAATGTTATTTGAAAATGAATCTAATTTTATTGATGAATGTATACTTGAAAGTAAAATTTAGAAATAATTTTTGATATTATATAATGTTAGGAAAATACCAATTCAGGTTATCTATATACATAAAAGGCAATGTTTGTATGTGTGGTCGCTATATACTCAAAAACTACTGGACCGATTTACGCGCGGTTTTTTGCAAAATGATCCGCGTTGTCCGGGGAAAGTTTAAAGCTATTAAAATCTTCAATCTGATCATTAGAAAGAAAGTTGGGTGGGGGCGGCTAGTAATATTTTAACGTTCGGCTACCGTTGGCGATGTTTGAGGAAACGTTTGGCGCAACTTCTTCCTAACGGGGGAAGGGTTGCTTTTTGTAAACAGGGTTGTTTTTCGGCATCGCGTCAACCCGTCACCTCCGATAAACGGTGTTTACACGCGAGCAGTAAAACCGACAGTAAAATGTCGCTGTCAAGTTCGGACAGAGACTTGCCGTGGCCTGGTTAAAACTTTTATGATTCTGCGCATGCGTCATCTCTTACTGTCGGCTTTACTGTTCGCGTGTAAACCCCGCTATAGAAAGATCTTATCTATCGGAGGTGACGGTCAGCCTCGGTACCAGAGGCTGGGTTGCCATATTGGCCTTTTTTTACTTTATTTTTGCTAATGACTTCTAGAAAGATTTTTAATAAATAATTTTACGATTTTTTAAAAATAAACTATTGATATGACACTTTTCAAATTGCCCACAATGAGCTGTCAAATGAAGTAGTTTCATAATAAGAAAGCTTTCTGTCATTTTTCTTCAGAGTGTATTAGTCAGAATGCTTCTAGCAGTAACTATATTTGTCTCTTCAACAGCATATAAGAACCACTTTCTCTGTTTTTATTTGTTTCTTTTCATGATCGAATTCTTATCTGAAAACTTCCTTGTAAAATATTCTTTTCTTTTCTTTTTTAAAAAGGAGAGAGATAGAGGAAGGGAAAGAGGACATCACATTACAGATCATTTTTACAAAAGGGAAGAAAAGCATTTATGTTTGTAATTTCGGTATTGTTTGAAATACCTATCTCCAGCAATTTAACAAAAGTTTAAATGTCAAATCTAAGGGATAGAAAAAGCTTCCAGAAATAAAATTTAGAACAACGCAGCATATTGGATTTGGGTGTCAACTATTTAAATAACATCAAAACTAAGAGCAGCGCATTTTTTATATTTTTATCACGTTTTGGAAACTCACCCATCTATTATGAGTCTGAAATCAGTTTTTTTTATATTAAGGGAGTTTTTTACTGTTAGTCATTTACTATGAATATGAAAGATTTTTTAATTTATTGTAATCACATTGAAAAATCATATAGAACACGGTTGGTTATTAATAGGAATTGCTATACTTCGCTCGATCATTTCATTCTGCACCGGCAAGTACAGAATTCCTTCTTTCTCACTTTCTTTTTTTGAAAGGCTGTATATGTAGATGTTTTTTAAAAATTTCATTTAAATTTTAGTTTAATAAAAAAGTATTATAAATATGTCATTCTAATGGGATTCCTTTTCATTCCTTTTCATTTTCTTATAACAAATCAGGGGGAAATGAGTGCTTTAATCAAATTTTCAAATTTGGCCTTTTTTTAAAAAGATAGTTTGGCTTTATTTTGCCATTTTGATCTGGCAAACATGAACAGAGGTGATATTTTGACATATTTGTGCATTTTCTGTTGATAATAATGCCTCCAAAACGACAAAATATTGATTTTCGTACAAATGCAGCCAAGAGAAAACGAGAAGAAAGACAAAATGAAACAGAAGAAGAAACAGCACAACGCTTTGCTACCATTTACGGATGCTGACCACAAATTTTTGCAAATATATTTCATTAGATATTCAAGTGATCAAGTAAATCGATACACACATCAAAATTCATTTAATCTATATATATTCTCAAATATAGCAAAGCACAAAGCATTGCCGTGTTCAGCTAGTTATGCATAAATGTTAATTCTAAACGAGCTGATCTTCATTCAGGAAATTCAACAAGCATATTGAAGTTGCTAAATCTTATTAGTATTCTGACAGTTTAAAAATCACTATTGTAAGAATAGTGAAACCCTTGTGAAGTTTTGTAATCAATTAAATATCTATGAAATCCTTAATATCCAAATTTCAACTTAATGTTTCTTTAACCCAGGTAGCACAAAAATATTATATAATGTTTGCACAATGTTATACAATATTATGAACACCGAGGAACACCGAATACCGTAATAAAGTATTGTATTGTATGTAACAGTATTTCTGAGATACTAAATTTTCGCAAATAATATAAAAAAAATGTTTATTTATAAAAATCTTCATTTTAACTCAGGATATCACTCGATTGGAGGTTTTATTACAAAAACACCACTGGAACAATTATTCTTCAAGATGCTGAACATTATATCATACTATACAATACAATGCACATGATATTTTGATTTTTACATTAATCGGCATTGATCAATATTTTAAGGCGAAGTTATTCTTATGCTCGACAGATGGCAGCATGAAAATACCATAACACTATATTATTCAGCGTTGAATCTTATTTTGAGGTGAATTTATTTTTACGTCACCAGATGGCAGCATGATAATACAATAACACTATATTAATCAGTACTGAATGATATTTGTGAAAAAGTATTTAAAAAATGTTCATTTGAATAATAATGTTTACATAGTCATTTTGTTTTACTGTATATAAAAGGCGGGCCGGATTCAACTAATGAAGTTAACCATCAAACAGCTCTCACATATGGATTAAAAATTTGAGCGTTATTCTCATCGTAAAAATATGCACGTGATTTTTTGTTGCGAATCTTGTATTTGATTTTCAATCAATACTCTAATTATAAATGACGGCTCTTAATACATTGAAAGAGGAATAAATAAATTTCAAAATTATTTGGAAACCTTTCAAACATATTATTATAATTACTTTTAAACCTTATTGCCTTTTAATTTATTAAATTAGCAAACTCAGATATAAGAACTAAAATTGCTTCTTCTTTGACTTCTAATGTCATTTTGAACTCGAAATTGTAACGATAAAAGATAATTTAAATAAGAAAACTATTCAGATTAATTGTGAATGAACATGAAATTTCGTAGAGATCCGAACTTTGTAACTACATTTTATTATCATCATTTACGCTCCCTGATGTAAGTCTCACTGGTCTAGAGCTACGGCTTCGGGTTCAAAGCCTGCTGTAAGTATATGTGTTCAAAAAATAGCGAAGTGTTACCTAGAAGTTCGGAATTAAGTGATTAATATTTTTCCATGCTTCTAAAATGTATTTTTAAAATATTCACTATAATGTTATATTATATAATATTATTCAGTATAGTACAATATTATTTAATATGGTATAATATTATACAGTATTAGATGACATTATCCAATATTATGAAAAAAACATTGTACAATATTGAAAAAGTCCTACGTTTTACACTGTTTCAATATTGGGAAAAATATTGTACAATATTACTTTTTCGAATTTTATGATATAAGACAATATCATGTGCTACGTGGGAAGAGTAAAGTCAAGTCAAGTCAAGTTGAAGAGTACTTTTACTGGCTTATGCTACACGAAAGGACGGGCTTTGTCAGTGATCCTTTAATTTAAATTGCATTCTTAAAAGAGATTGGTGTTTTGAAGAAAAAGATTAACAAACATTAACATTACATTAACAAAATTTCTATTTATTCAATTCAGACAAAATAAATGTACAATAAAATACTCTGTAAATTATGAATACTTTGCAAGTACACTGTTATTTTTATTGCATAAATATGGAAGAAAGTCTTCTAATGCACTAAAAGGTTAGAATTGTATCATATCTAAATTTTATTCAATAACATTTAAGTAGATTAAATAAAAACATGTTCTTATTCACATTACAATTCGAACACCTTTCAGTAAAGAAAGCTTACTTCAACTTTGTATTAAAGGTGATAGGTAATAGTTTGACATTTTAATTTGTGTGTAAGTTTAACATCCAAACAGTCATTGAAACAAAGATCTCTGGCTTTATTATCAACAGTTTATGGGCATTTCCTTCATTTAAATTATAAAAATGAAGTTTTTGCTAAATACAAAACAACAAGAATTTGAATTAAAGAGTTATGGGATTTGAAGCAACAAAGGCTGTTATACCCCAAATCAACAAGCAGCAGGCAATTCTAAACAATGCATATTCTGCGGACCAGTTCGCCGCTTTCCGATTGATCGGAGGAACCGCACAATTTGGCTGCAGTTGAAATATATTTTGATGTTTTTATAATTTAAAATGAGTTTGTTCGTTGTAGAACATTGCATAAATAATAAATATTTAGCATTTTTTGTTTTTATATTAAAAGTTTAAGTTGCCCCGCGATGTAATAATAATTTTGCATTTTCTAGCTTAGCAAGGGGTCTATTCTGGTACCCCCGGTTGGGTTGGGAGAAGTCACTTTTCCCGGCCGTTAACAACGGAAAAAGTGACGTCTCCAAACCCAACCGGGGGTACCAGAACATACCCCTTAGTTGCCCACATACTGCGGTCCATGCACTGAGGAATCCTAGTTAGTTGCACCGTTTCTTTTCCTGATGATCACAACGAATCCGAAGAAATGACAATTTTATAGTATAGTAAGTTTTGAGCTTGTTAATAAATACTATGAATTACACATATGAAATTCTAACGTTGATTACTGCGTTATTGTCTGGTTTTAACTATAAAATATTTAGGCTTCTCAGTGGTTGCCACCGCGCAATTTTGTTTTCTGTTTGTCTTCTCTGCCGCTGTCATTGATGTGTTTACGTTTTAGTTTTAATAAAGTTTAATAATTAATTAAGTTAAATTTTATCCAGAAAGTTCGGTGGATGCCTCACTGATAAATAAAATAAATTGAGAATATATTTTTTTACTGGGCGTCGACCTACGTTTCTTTCTACTGCTGGAAATAGTTAATTGTATTTAAAAAACAAACGCCGGAACTACCAAAACAACTTGTTGGTAAATCATTTTATTTATCTACTTTCTCGGTAACATTTCCGATTTTAGTGGTGGTATACATATTAGAGTAACAAAGCTTCTATTTTTTGCTTTAATGGTTGTAAATTATTGAGTTGTACTTGTCTAAATCGGAAACATATTTGTCTCTACTTCCGTAATGAATATTTACTGTGACCATTGAATTGTGTCTTGAACTGGTAATGATTTTGAAGATATTAATTTTAAAACCTAGGGTAAAATTTTGGTAATATATTTCCGCTGTTTCACTAATTTTTAATGGTTTTCTTCCGTTAATTAAACAAAAAAGGTGAAATAAACTTTTTTTTTTATTTTTAAAAGAATTTTTTAAAGAACTATTAGTACGATGGTAAACTATTTTTTCATCCAGTAACTTTATATATCGAAATTCAGAAATACTGTTTTATTTAAATGCAATTGCTCAAAATGATATTTGCTAATAATATGCAGATTTTGATATTATACTAGCATGATTTTCCTGTAAACAATGATGTTTTAATTTTTTTCGGAGAAACTAAAAAATGAAAAATAAATCCTATATATAAGAATTAAGTGTGAGGTTGTTATAGTCAATATTTGATGGTAAATAAATTATAAAGTTTAATTTTGTTAAAGAAGTAAAAAAGGAGAATGTGAAATTTAAAACTTAATATTGAAATCCCTATTTTTGTAGAAAACTAATTTTCAAATGGTTTTTTTTTTTCATATAGAAAATTAGTTTTTGGTATTTACAATAGAGGGAATAAGAATTTTTGATAAAGTTAGATTTAAATTTAAGGATTGAACTGAAAGTAACACATTATATATGACATCTCTCATAAGGAAATGCTGCTTCATTGAGCTTATTTATATAGTTGAATGAATGTACTTGAATAGAAATTGAATGGAAGGCAATTGCACGTACTGTAGAAATTAAACATGGTTTTATTGATTATTAGGGCATCAATTGCTAAATTATATTGTTCATCAGTTTTTTTCTTCTTATTATTAAGCATAATGGTTGAATATTTAATATAAATGATTATAATCCCAGTAAATGAGAGGAAAATTTTATTTGTACAAGTGTTTTCAGATACAAAAATCAGTGTCTCGCATGTTCTGTCAAGTAAGGCACTGGTAATTTTTTATGTGCTGATATTTAAAAGTTTTAAAGATATTTGATCAATAATTTAAGGATTTAAATGTTTTATAAGAATCCTAATAATTTATATACAGTGACACATTCTTGTTCTAAGTTCTTCAGAAAAAAGGACTATTTAGTATTTTTTTTTATATTTTTTACTTTATGTGAATATTTCTTGCAAATCAGATTAATTCAAGAACAATTAATGAAAAGTCACATAATTTGTGAAAAATAATTTTTACTTAATACTTTGGAAGCAGGAAATGTAAAAATGTTTTTCTCGAATTACCCAACATCTAAATTTTAATTCAGGAATTTGACTTGCGTGCTAGTTTAGATAAGTTGGACATTTTAATACATGCCTGCAGAATACATTCACTCTTTCTTTTATGATATATACATTGTCTATAGTAAGCACAGTTATGATTTGTATTTTTATCTGAGTTTGCGTCTAATTCGTATCCCGCACACAATGTGTTAATAATCCCTTTGAAAAAAATTAAATACTTAACCCATTGTTTGACATAAGCCTGTTTTATAAAAGTTTTAAAAAATCAAAATTTTTTTAGAATTTAGGCAATTTTCTAAAAAATTTAATTATTGAAGTATTGTATACATCATCCATTGACTGTCCTTTTTTTATTATCAGGATCTGATGAACTCTATGTGACAGGCCATCACATTATGAAATTCTTCCTTCTGCATGTAAAAGTGTCTTAGTTCTTAGCCTTAACCAGCGATTAGTTCTGTCCAAAAATGTCTGAGCAGAGTGAGCAAAGCAAAGAAATAGAAGGAGCCACAAGTATAATGTTGCAAGCGCTGAATCCAGGAGCTTTGAGTGATGCCCCTCAACCCAGTGCCAGTGTTGTTGCATCATATCGATCACTCAGTGGTGGCCCTGTAAGTTTATTTTTATTGAATAGTTTATTAACTTTATTCCTTACTTCTCTTAAGTTCCTAACAGAGTATTTCTTTTAATATATTCAATAATGAAATTGAAGAATATACTATGTTACATATAATGAAAATCATATTACTCACGCGCATATTGATCTTCCTCATAATTTTAGAAAAAAATTTAGCTTTAAAATTTAAAATCACTTATAAATATATCGTTTATTATTTCATATTGTATGCTGTATTCCATGTTGTTCAATTACTTGCTTAGAACAAGATAAATCTAGTTATTTTCTTTTGCGAAATAATTTGAATGCTAAATTTTTGATTATGAATCAATACTACCCAAAATATAGTTGACTATTTATTGATTTTTTTTAGCAATAGTCTGAAGATTATTTATTACTCTTAGACTGGCACTTACGCTACTGTATTTTAAGTCTTTTGGTTCCGTGTAATTTTGATGAGATTTCTAAACATCAAATAATACTTGACTTTCTAATTTAATCAGATAATAAATTATGTAATAAAAATTATAAAATCTACTTGATTAATCTTTCTCTGCTTTGTTGACTTTACTGTGTCAATTCCATTATGATTTTGATTTTTAAAGTGTTTGTTTTTGATGAACTTGTATTAAAAAAATGAACTACTTTTTATGTAATAATATTTAATGAAACACATCCTAGAATTCAGGTAACAGATATGAAAAGTCTCTGGAAAACAGTGTTTTTCTTGAAAACCAGTTTTATTTTTATGCTTTTTCTCAACTCTCTTACGTGCTTCAGACGGATATAGGTGCAATTACATTTAATTTTGCATATGAGATACTTTGTGTATTGCAATTGGCCTATAAAACTGATAAATTATTTGTTTCTCTTCAGTGTTTAAATTGATTCTGCTTTGATTTCTATACTTATTTTTATTATGTAAGAGTGCTTACCTGGCTCTAAAAGTGTTAACCATATTTGGGAAGGCATTAATTCCAAAATTTAAATACATTAACACATTCTATCTACTTTTATTAAAAAAATTAACATAATCTTATCTACATCTGTATGTGGGTGTGTATTTAAAGTGTAAAATTATTCCTATCAGATAATTCATCAAATAAGCATACATTTTTTTAAAAAAACGATTAGTTATGTTGGGGTAGGGAAATTATAAGCTCGGATTGAAATTCATCAAATAAATATACATTTTTATTTTTCTTGTTTTTTATTACTCAAAAGCTTCTGAAACTTCATCTTAACAAATTGGCAATCAAGTTTGCCCATTTTTTTTTTCATCAAAGAATAACACTTATATTCCTTGATTATTAATTATACTGCCATGAATAATCTGAATTGTAGTCTGCTGAACGATTTATATTTATAGGATTTGAAAATTATATTTACAGTTTTGTCTACTGTATTTAAATATAAATTATTCTTTTAGGGGCTTTTGTTACAAGATGATTTTTTCCAGTATAATGTGGAGCAATTAATTTTAGTGTTAAAATCTTTGGGTGAATTCACTTTTACTATTTTATTATTGAAAAAAGATGAATGTGGAAATAACCACCAATTTCACTTCCACTAATATTTGCCTTAATGCTAATTATGAGCTTTACTGAATTACAAATCTTAATTGTTACTGTTTTTGATTTCAGAGTGGCTTTGAAGTTAAAACAAAAACCATAAAGCTTTAAAATGGTAGTTCTAATTTGTATGCTTTCAAATTTCTGTGCTTTAGCCAAATAACAGGAAAAATCATTTAAATATTTTATAGCTATATTTTAGATAAGTTTAAATTTTTAATTAGGAAGATGTGCATATGACCACTAATATTATTATTTGATCAAATATTTGCGAAAATTTTGAAGCCATGTTTTGATATTTTGTATCGTGTTTTTTGCATTGTATCAATAGCTGAAGTTCTGAAATTCATTTTAGAACTGAAATGTAAGAATTTTCTATTTATTTCTTTTGCAAGTGATTTTATTTAAAATTATTTCTTTTAAATATTTTTTTGTTTTTCATATGATATATATATTTTCTCTTTTTTATCCAAACATTATCAAGGCTTTGTCAAATGTATAACATATTTGTCTATTATCATTTTCAGTGTATCAAGCAATGGAAAGGATCTATAGTTTAGTTTGGGATACAAAAATTAAGATTTCATATAATTTGCCTCTATGTAAATTATCTTTAAGTGAACCTTTTCAGTCGCTTGTGTTTGGTAGTATAAGATTTTTAAGAGAATAGGGGGAAAAAACCCCCCGCATTATTAGAGTTTAAGCATAAAATGAACATTTTATGCTTGATCAATAGATGAGAATTCAGTAAAATTTAAATTAATGATATGACTTGGATAGAAAATTTTTTTCATTTTTAAATTTACAATTGATAAATTTGTAGATGATATTAAAATATATTTTGTACAATGTATCATTTAGATATGCTTATTATTGGGAAGCTAAAAAGCATTGCTTTTTTCTTTTGGCAAAATAATGAGTTGCATGTCTATTATCGAAGTTATTATTTAAATTTTTATTTCAGCTCTTGAGATATAATTGATACTTTTCTGTTAAATTTGCTTTGGTAAACACTTCTTTTTTAGTTTGAAGTAATTAAAATCTATTAAATGAACTAAAAAATAAAGTATAACACTTATAAGCATCTTGCATTCAATGCATTAAACTTAATTGCAAAATTGGTCTATTTTGAGATGTAATTAATTATATATAAAAAAAAAAATATAGCAAATTTTTCAGAGCTGTGACATTTTTGTTTTTAAAATGTAACTTGGCATACAGTGTATATTTACATTTTTATATTGCATATATTTTATAATTTTAATGATATAATTTTTTGAAGGTTATTAATATGTATATAATAATGATCTCCATATACTTACTAAAGAAAATTTAAAAAAAAAGCATTATATAAACAAATGATTAAACACTTGAACACATTTTATTTACACCACCAATTAGTAAAGTTCTTAACACTTACTATCACAAAATTTGTGTGCTTGCATTCTCTACAGTAATAGTAATCTGTATAATTAAATTCAAGTTCTATATACTTTCTGATCACTATCCAATTCAATATTTCACTATCATTGGGCATTTTCTGACTCTGTTTTACAGGCTGTTATAAAGATTTGATCATTTTCGGGAACTGTTTTGTATAACATTATTTATGAAGTTCTTTTTTTGCTACTTTTAGATAATTCTTTAGCTATCTTGCATTTGTGGCAAAAGCTTATAGAAGTTATTTTGTTGTATAATATTTATAATGTATTTTTTTTCTAAATTGTTTTTGAATTTTCACAACTTTACTGCTTTAGTCTCAAAATATATGCTGTTCAACCATGATCAAAACCATTCAGTATGTTTGTATTCAATTTCATCGTAATTGGTGTTGAAATGCTTTTTCTAAAAACTAAATTATTTGATGATTTTCAATGTATTTATGCTTCAACATCCTCTGAATTATGATTGCATTTAAAGGAGATTATATTATAATTGAAATGAACAATTATATTATGATTCAGCATGTTCACTGAAATGAAAATGCAGTTTTCTATAGGAATTTATTTCCATTCAAGTCTTTTTTATACTTTATGGAGTAATTGCAAAAAATGCTTTTAAACCAACAAAAATGTAAAACTTTACTGATGTACTTTTGCTTTTGATAGTGACGATCTGCTTTTCTTTTGGTATCTTCTGAGTGAAACATTTAATATTATGCAAACAAATCATCTTAATAAAGAAGCTAAACTGATTCCATCTGGATTGTAAAGTGATTTGTATTAGCTTTAGTTTTTATAAATATAATATCATACTCAAAAGAAAAAAAATCAAAAACCTAAATCAAATATTGGGTTTTTTTCAATCCAGATGCATTTCCTTCAAAATTATTTTACTCTTCTTGATTTTGAAAGAAGGAACACACATTTCTTCTCTTTGCTTTCTTTTTGCATTTAATTTTTATTTATTTTATTTTTTAGCACCCTTGCAAATGAGCTCTGCTGCAGATTTTATCGGTGTTCTAAAGGTGGAATAAAGTTGCTCTGTTTTTGTTTTATTTTTTAAAAATCTTAATATATTTTAACAAGATATAACAATTTTAATTTCTATGTTTTTCTGCCTACTTCTAATAAAATTTATTTTAATCAGACATTGTGTTGTTTCTGCAATTTTCTGATTATTTTATTCTCTTTTTTAGTTATTTCATTGCTTACACTTTTGTATTCTCTTTTTATTACAAGCACTACAAATTTTTTTCCTTATTATGCATTCAGTTCTGTGCTTCATTGATTACTTCTATTTATTACACTTCATTACACCTAGTAATTAAACTAATCTAGTATTTTCAAACTATTCATTTTGTTACCATTTAAATTATAGCAGGATGAAAAAAATATATATTTGATTTTTCTTTCACTGAAAGATGTCGAGAGAGAAAAGAAATATTCACATCAAAAATATTTCTAGTAATTTTGATGTAAGCAATTATTTTCTTAAATATAATTATTCTGAAATATTGTAAGTACAAATAGTTCCAATAATTGCAAAACTGTAAAATTTAGAAAAAAGCAACTTTTAAAAATATCGTAAACTACTAGCCTATGGTAAATGTTTCAGAAATAAATAATTACAGCTAAGATTACAACTCTTTCAAATGAAACACATTTTTTTTTGCAATTTACTGAACTAGTGCACTATTTTAATTGAAGGAAATAAACATAATGTATTTACCCATAAATACCAATAATGCAGTAATAAAAAAATGCATAAATAACCATAATGCAAGAACAAAAAATCTTTTATTTCTTAAAAACTGTCAAATTATGTTTTCTGTAAATACCATTCCTAGAAATCTGTTTTTGTTCACACATTTAATTATATTTTCATTAGGTGTTAACCTTTCCAGTTAATGTGTTTTGTTTCATTTTTCTTTTATCAAGAGAAACATATTTGTTTAATTAGTAATTTTAAAGAATAGACGATTTTGCTTTCAAAACTGGAAGAAAATACTTTAATATCATTTGTCTTTTTAAAAAATGCAAATCCATAATAAATCTGTCATTGAGTTGGCAGTGACATCATGGTATAAGAAAAAATAATATGCAAACAAATTAAAAGTATATTAATCATTTTAAAGTAGAAATATTCCAAATTAAATGTGTACAAAAACCCACAGTTAGTATGCATATTTAAATATAAACCTTGTACTTAGAGTTTGATGTTCCTGTTTTTTTGTTTTTTTTAAACCAAATTACCTCTATGTACTCTGTTTTTCGTTAAGGGATTTCTGAAATTCTAAGGGGAATCTGATGATATATCATAAAACTTTCCTCTTTATAAAGCCATTACCACCTTCAATAATTTTTTGAATAAGTATTGTCTGAAAAATAGGTGTTTTTGTGTTTCTGCATGGGATTTTTTATGCATTCTGGATTTGTGAAAGATACTGTATTTTCTTGCGACTAATCCTAAATCTTTGAATAATCTGACTGCAATTCAAAGATCTACCATTTTCAATGACATTTGTTAATCAGTTGGAAAATGATTGTACTTCAACCCATGTCCTTAATATGAAAGTATGCATTCTTTACTTTACTTTAGCTGTAAAAATACATTAATTTAAAATCTGGAAAGTGAATACAGTTTTTATAAGTACAACGACGTTTTTGAATAAAAAATGATAAAAAAGGGAAAAAAAATGCTGAATTGTGCAAGAAAATACAGATAGTTCTCATTCAAAATTTAAAGTATGAATCAATTTTACATGATAAGTAATGTAAGGATTTTGTTTAATTCTGAGCAAATGTAAATGTACTGGAAATATTAATCAAAGCTTATGCATAGACAAAATAATGTAGCAGCGCACAAAATTGCACTGCCCTGATTCTTCTAATGTACTCTAATAGTATTCCACAATGGCATTCTGTATTGTATGACACATAAATAGTTCAAGAGAAAACAAATGAACTGTTGGCATTTAATGGTGGTATATTTAACTTCAATTATTTATTAGAAACCAATTTTTTCCCCACTTGTTTATATTTAACCTTTTAGGATAAATTTCAGTTTTTTCAGATAAATAATGATATTAGATTGAACAATAAAAATGTAATTAAATACAGTACAACCCCAGGAATCCGAAATTTTGGATAATCCGAACAGCTTTTTAAAATTTTCTGAAAATTTTTTACCGAAAAATGAGGGAAAAATAACAGTTACGATCAGAAAAAAAGCTAGTGCTTATTCCTAACTTAAAAGCAACATTTGAATTATTCTTTAAGAATGAACCCTAATTAGTAGAAACAAAATCAGATTTCTTCTTTTTACCTTCAACTTGTTTCCCACCGTACCTTGTGAATCGCTGCTATCCCTTTCTGTCTTCCTTCGCAGAGCACACAAATTCAATTCTCTACTTTTATTTGGTACATCAAGAGTATTTTACCAAGTTTTCCATAATCCGAACAGAGGTCAGCCCAAATTAGTTCGGATTTGTGAGGTTCTACTGTATATGAAATAAAAATAAGATTTTGCTATGTTGTTTTTAAACTATGAGATATGAATATTTTGATACAATTAAAAAAATGTGGATATATTTCCTATAAATTTAAACAGTTTAGTTTTATAATAAATTTTGATTGCTGAGATTTTATGTTCTATTCTTTATCTGGCCACTTATTGGTAATGAGATTTTTGTGGTTGCCAGAAACGTTTTGATTTATTGATAAGTTGCCAGATTTTTAGAACCTTTATCTGATTTACTATGCCTTATTGGTGCGATTTTACTGAGGAAATAATATCTATGTTTGAAATGGAAGGAAAATAAGAATTCTGCTGTTGAAAACCATAACAAAGAAAAATAATTAAATCCTTTTTCATTGCAAGACTTATTTGTAATGTAATTTCAGAGTATTAAATTTCAAATATATTACTGTTTAATATCATTGATAAAATTTCGACAGTTTTTATTTAATCCTTTCCAGCCTACTGATTGCCATTCGGCATCACCATAATAATCTGCTTTTAATTACCAACAGATGTCGTCTTTTTCATTTACTTGTTCATAGATGGCAACGTGATGTGGATACAAATGAATAATTTTACTTAATTAATCTAGATGAAATTATTCGTTTCGTCCAGATTAATATAATTAATTTTAAATGCAAAGTATTTCTAAATTGTTTTTTCCAACATTTAATTCCTTTTTACTATCAAATAATAATTTGTATTGGCTGGGCTTAACATAAATGAAGCATTTATTTACATTTCTTCTGAGTCATCCTAGGCGATACTAAGCTTATTTGGTCTTTGACTTCTTTTGTGAAGAACATTATTATGACATTGTAGCAGGAATACTGTATTCTTTATCAGCTGCCGGGATCTTTGAGTACCATCATAAGCAAAAATTGGCAAGAGAGGAAATTGCCTTAGAAAACAAGGAAACATATTTGTGGATTATGTCAGGTTGATGTCAATTAGGATTTGTCAATAAGTCAGGTTCATGCCAATTGGGATTTGTCAATATGTCAAGTTCATGCCAATTAGGATTTGTCAACGTCAGGTTCATGCCAATTAGCATTTACCCATGTGTCTTTTTAGTTTGTCCTAAATGGTAGTCTGAGAAAATGATCTATCAAAAAGTAATCTAATCCAGCCCTACTCTTGCTCCTAATTGAGCGATTCCTCCTTATGTTCTCTTATTAACCCTCTGACTGCTTATCCCGCGATTTCCGCGGATTGGAAGTAAGTCTATTTTTGTCTATTTTCTGCTACATCCTGCGATTTTCCAAGCTAATGGATATACTTAGTACTTATAAAAAGTTGAATCATATTATACTAATAAAGACTTGCATGTAAATAACTATTCGTTTGGTTCAACGGTTCTTGAACATGTTTTCAAACGTTGTATCTAAATATTAATTAAAAAAATTCGGCAGTCAGAGGGTTAATTCTTTGCATTCGAGAGGCTACTCTGAGTCGCCATTTGACGGTGCATCATTTTCACGTTTCTCGAGTTCGATGGTTGAAAAAAAAAATACCTACAGAGTTGCACGAAATTGCAGAATATTTTTTAGTAAACAAATATATTATTTTACGTTTCGAAGCAATAAAATGGACCCTTGTAATCTGTGAATAATTATGCACCTAATTACTTTTCCGAGTGCAAAGGGTTAAATCGTTAAAATGAGGCATGTGGAGTTCAACTTTAACCCTTTGCGGCCGATGACGTCACAATGGGTAGGTACTCAGTAGGCACCCGTTTGTGTAGGCTGGTTGGTGTAAAACAAACAAACAAAAAAAGCGACTTCTACGACGACTTGCGAATGCCGCCATTGTGGTGGCATAGACCTCAAAGGGTTAAACCTTTTCACTCTCATGTCGAGTCAGACTCGACATTCTGAATGATGCATCTTTTACGCATTCGTGTTGCATAGCGCTTACTATAAAAACCATATAATAGCAAAAACACACATGTTAATTTTTAGGAATTGAAATAAATTAATAACATTGTTGTTTCCTGAATCGCTAAATCAATCCTTACTCACCCATGTATAATTATGCATCTTATTATATTTCGGAGTGCAAAGGGTTAAAGCTAGTGCGGCTTGATTTCTTTGTCAGTGTTTGTTTCTATTGTCTATTAAAATTAACTATTATTATGTCTATTAAAATTAACTAAACTATTACGAACAGAGTAATTAGTATAACAACCAAGGTTTCATAAATTAGCCCACTGTGCCTTTCTAAGAGTCTTCGAATGGCTTATATTCAGTGTGAAATTTTCATTTTTACAGATTCTGGCAAAAAAAAAGTTAAACCTCTTTTTACTTTATCGATGACATGTTGGGAAAAATGCTGCATCTTCTTCGTTCGTTGTTTAAATAATGAGCTCTTGGGAATTGTTAAGAAGATTTTTCGAATGATCTACGACCGCCCAGAAATTATTGGTACCTTTCCAAATTACTTATTTGTTTGAAAGAACTTTTTCTGCTTTACTTCACTTGAATAAAGAAATCGTTTGGAAAATTTAATCAGAATTGAGACTGCATATTTCAAATATTAGTCCTAACTTCTAAAACTTATAAGTCGTCATTCTCATCAAAACTTAAAATTTTATTTTAAACTAGTATTTTGCAACGTCTTTTTAAAATTGGGCTGCTGTTTTCTTCGCTAAAAAGAGGGTGGGTGGGTGGAAATGCAAACCTTTAGTTCCAAACATCGTAGCACGATAATGCTGTAGTCTTGCTTTAACATGCAAAACGAAATAAATTTCAAAAAATGTTTGATGTATAGTAATTGACGAAATATAGATCATTTAATCACATTCCTAGCGACTAACGAAGACCTAATTAAAAGTCAAAAACAACACCGTCACATACTCCGGCCTAGAAATAGATACTTCCGAAGATTCACCTCCCGGAATCAGAAATTCGATGAATACCCAGTTGAGCAGCAGAGCATACGAAGAAGAAGCAACCAGCCACCACCAATTCTTCCGTAATTCAATCGAAAAATTCACCCATCACATCACTGCCAACCCTGGAATAACAATTCCAGCGATCCCTAAGTATAAGTAACAAGATAGAACAAAAAACCAATCCCACGATTTTTAGGATGGTTGCAACAATAATTATCAATATAACTGGTTTTAATACATTATCAATTCTTCTTGATCGTCGCATCGGACAACACTAACAGCTCCGAATCATGGAGCTGCAACTGTATGAAACAATGTAACTAAAGGAAACATTCTACCCTTTCACTGCACTCATATGATAACTCCTCTTGTATATATTTTATATTGTATTCGGATTGTAACCCTCTATGCACTTTTCATTATATTCTTCTTTGTTCATGTATGCTCCCTTTTATGTGTTTTTATATTTCATGATGTAATTTTTTTTGGCTTTTCAATCAAGTTTCACACATACTCATCCAACCGACATTGAGCCGTTTAGGCTCCGAGTTCGGGGGAATGTTGTGATGTAAAGAAATTGAATTATGCAGAGTAACTACAGAATTAGGTACTTCAGGACCGAATATAGGTTTCTGGTAACTGAAGTAGGAAATGTACTTTTGAGTTGCAAGTGGTCGACATGTCGAGAGAGTACCGCGTCTATGCATGTTTTGCCTTCTGTAGTCGAAATTTTGGTATCATTGTTGAGTTCTAAATCAAAAGTTGCATTCATAAAGGTTAGACATTTCTCACCATCTTTTGTCTTTCAATTAACATTTAGATCTCATTATTTCATTATAATATACACCAATTGCCGATCGATAAAATAAAACAAATTTTCTCTTTTTTATAAAAAGTATGCTGTCGCTGATATTGCTAATAAATAATTTTTTTGTTAACATAAAAGTTAATTATAGTCAAGATCAGTAAAAGCAGACAACTGTGTACTCAAATCGCGCAATTTGCAGAAAGAATGGCAACCCAAAAGGCTGGCATTCTTTCTATAAATCAGCATTACCATGTTTATAAATGATGATGTTAATGAAGAGTAAAGTTCATGAAAGCATTATGTTAATAAATGCTGATGTTAATAAAGAATAAAGTTAATGAAAGCATTATCATGTTAATAAAGAATGCTGCTAAAAAGACTAAGTAGCTTATATGTCTATCCCGTATATTCCTTCTGAAGAATATGTGCAAGTTCGTTCTCTTGTAGATCTAAATGTTAATCATTCTCTTTTATTCTCTCCATTCATTCTCTTCCTGGTGGTATGCGGATTTAGAAAGTTACGTAAAAAGGAGTAGTGATAAGTAAGAGATAGATGCAACTATTAACCACTGATGTAACCATTAAAAAAATTAATATTCTTGAGGTTGTAAAACGGTTTAACCGATATAAAGTAAGGCCTTTTCAAAGTGTCGCTAGCTGAAAGGCTTTTCTTGAATGCCGGAGCTGTAAGATAACATGAGTAAATTCCTCCAGTTCTGTTATCTGGTGTTATTGACAGGAAAAAAAAGGCATATTGATTTTTAAGCAGGGCTTTCACTTATCTCATTTAGTACTATTTTAGGCTTTGTATCCATTGGCGACAAGAATATTGATTGCCACCGAGTGCAGAGTAATGTTTTTTGCGTACCTGTGTATTATTTTTGACGCAATTTGGATTTGACGTCATATTACTAAGTCTGATACACCTTAACCAATAGTCATATTGAGGTGTTATCTGGATTATGCGAAATTTTTCGTGTTTTTATGTCCAATATAGTTCAGAAAATGCTTGTATTTTAAGAACAATAAAGAAATGGTGAATAAATATGGAAATTTTCTCTAGTTCAAACATAGTTTTGAAACTTCCTCGAAAATCCGATTCTCAAATTTACTCTTTTTCTCCTTAGGCTGGCTGGATTGCTGATCTTGTGCATTGAACTTCTTATTCTATGCGCGATTCTTTACCTAAATATTTTCTGATAAGACACTGGATCCTGGGTTACAATAGGTTCGAATTTTTTTATTCACGCGGGGGGAGGGGAAACAGCACCTTTTTCGAGAAGTATACGAGAAGGTTTAGGGGAGAACACTCCCGCTGGTTTAAAAATAGACTTAAGAACTTTAAATGGTATTCTAATGAACTAAATAATTAA
The DNA here is from genome assembly GCA_013235015.1 of Araneus ventricosus. Lineage (NCBI taxonomy): Eukaryota > Metazoa > Arthropoda > Arachnida > Araneae > Araneidae > Araneus > Araneus ventricosus. The sequence goes on along the minus strand of BGPR01007026.1, from coordinate 3,962 downwards.
TTCTAAACTCTCTTGCAATCTTCGTAAAAAATAAAAAGGTGTAATTCCTCCCTCCCCCCCCCCCCCCCCCCCGTAAATTAGTAGCCGCTCAGATTTGCAGTTCATTACAAAGGAAATAACATTGTGAAGTATTAAAAAAGTACTTTTAAATAAAAATTTAAGTAGTTGTTTTTAAGTATTTCCTAATTTCGTAATAGTGTGTTCTTTGGCATGGAAGAAAGGATTTGCTGTCAGGAAAAAAATGCCATTTCTGCTAGTCTGCCAGAGTTCCTTCACCTGTATTTTTTTTTTTTATTTACGACCCCTATGAATGAACGATTTTTTTTACGACACCTTTGCCAGAAGACAATCGGTTCTTTCGCCTGTTTCAGAAAGAATTTTTTTTTTGGTACCTCCATCCTACGCTGAGTTGTAGAATAATTGACGTCTGAAATCTTAAAATAAATAACCATAGTAATTGAAGCGAAGACAAAAGGACCCGAAAAAAATCTTGTTGGATAGTTTTTTATTGAATAATTCGAGATGGATTAACACTTTATCCCCCCCTCTTTCCCCTCTAATGGTACCAGGATGATAGCTAATTTTGTTACTATCCAGCATAGATTGAACAAGTTTCTGAAAACGTTACTCCGCTTATTTCAAAAATAATTTGTGATTATATTTTATCTGAGTTTGATTATCGAAGCTGAAGGGACCACAATAAAATTTCGATTTATCCGAAAATTCGAATAAAAAACCAGCGAGAGTGGTCTCCCCTAAACTTTCTCGTATACTTCCCAAACCAGCGGGAGTGGTCTCCCCTAAACTTTCTCGTATACTTTCTAAGTGGAGATTCGTCAAAGCCTCGAGTTTTTTTGACGATTACAATACTTTCTCTTTGTATACTTCGTATACGAGAAAGTAAAACAAGGAAACAAACAAACCTGAAATCAAATATCTGTTGCCACGTTTCAAAAAAATAATACTTTGAAGCAGGCGCGATAAAATAGGTAATGCAATGAATACTAAAGCGAAAATTCTGCTTTTTAATTGAATTTCCAAGAAAACAATTTATACTACCACAACCGTAACAATTGCAAAAGCGCGTTAATAAAAGATTTGCTGAAATAATGAGATCGGTTTGATTTACAACAATAAAAAAATTGTTAACAATTGATGCTTGAAAACATTATTTATTGTTGTAAATAAAATTTACAACAATAACAGATTGCTACCAATACGCATGCGCACGAGAATCGGATTAAAAGAAATTGAATATGCAATTTGAGCGCCTCTTTTTGACGGATTTGGCCCAAACTTTTATACGGACCTACATTCATAACGATAAAACTGTGTACCAAATTTTATCCATTTAGCTAATCAAGTTTTTGAGTTATAGCGTTCACATGACCGCGGTCATACAAATAGACAGACTTCCCGTGGACGGATTTTGTCCAAAATTTGATAGAATCCTACAAATTATGTTCAAAGACCACATACCAAATTTCATCCCCGTAGCTCTAATATTTTTGGAGTTATCGTGTTCACACACAGACACACACACACAGACAGACATACAGACATAATTCCAAAATTGTGTTTTTCGGACTCAGGAAGGTCTAAAACGTGGAGATCCGTCAAAATCTCGAGTTGGAATTTTGACGATACAATACTTTCTCTTTGTATACTTCGTATACGAGAGAGTAAAAACTGGGCATCTAAAAAATGGGCACAGCAAGAGAAAACAATTTTTAAGTTACAAATGACATTAACCTCTACAGTCCTCGCGTCCATTTTAATGGACATTTGTGTTTTATATACAAAAAAAGTTGCTTTCCATTCAACGGCCCGCTGTCTGGTACTTTGGATAGTCCCGTGTTGCCATCTATTAACTATATATAATTAATTATATATAGTGTTATATAATCCTATCAAAAGTATTAACCCGATTTTTGTGAAAATCTGTCGAACATTATACTTTTCGGTCTCGAGAGGTTAAAGATTTATTTTTAATATAAAACAGTTTCAATAAATGTGATACATTAAAATTATTTATTGTTTATTAATTGATAGTGACAGTAATTCAAAAATAAGAATGCAAAAGATAGTTTTTACTCACTGATTTATTAAAATTATCTCAAAAGCGTTGAACTCGAAGGGAAGCGGACCTTCTTGCTAAAAGCCGCTAATCAGCCGACAGACGTGAGGCATGGACGTATTTAACGAACGAAAACATTTCAGAAATAAAAATATTTCTGTACAGTTTTTAATTTTAACTTTGGATTGACCAAAATAAATTTGAATTATAGACGATATTTTAACATAATATATATAAATATTTCTCTTGTGCGGCTCCCGGAAAACGCTTTATTTAGCTATAGGATTTGACAACATCTATATCAAACCATGGATCACGTGATTTCACTTTTCAAACGTAAATATGCTATTGAAGTGGGGAAGAAAAGAGATTCAGAAATAATAATAAAAAATGATTATTAGCTTTACGAAAAATGATTTTTTTTCTCTGAAAATGGATAAAACCTAAATTAGTTGGGCGAACATTTTTTTTGAAAAAGAATCAGTGCAAATTAAACATTTTAAAAACTTCTAAATCTGAACTTATTTTAAATGCAAATGCACAATAAAAAATAAGAATAAATTATTTTTAATCCTGAAACAGTTTTCCTTTTGGCGAGTTTTTTAACGGTTGGCGCTATTATAGCGAGCATGGCAATAAATCTATTAAGCTCAACCATAAACGTTTTTTGCTAGGATGCACAGTGTCCTCAATGTAGCGAGCGAAGCGAGTAGGGTTTGCTTAGCAAACCTGGAAGGATTTCTACACAATCTTACTGGGGAATGGCGAGCGCTAGTAAACAGGGGGCATAGTCTCCTAGTATTAGGAAAAAATTCGAATTCCACTGTATTTCCTCTAGAGCAGAACTTCTTAAAGAGGGTCGCGACCTGAAGCCGAAGATCGTGTATGTGAGCATGGTGGACGTTAAATCTATCGTGTGGGCTAAAACGTCCTCACACTAGTGTAACGCGGCAGGTTGAAAATCGGGGTTGGAGGCTCGGGTGTGGTTCTTAACATCTAATCACAATGTAAAATTTAAGAGGTCCGTTCTTAATAAACTTCACGTAGGTTCCAAACGGAACGTTAACATAGTACATCAAATAAAATTGTATTGCATTTTATTAAATAATTACGAATGTATTAAATTTGCATTGTAAAAGTGCAAAATATTATTATATTAACTAGCCTGTTCTCTCCTAAATATTAATAGCCTGTGTGGCTATGCTTGCAACTTAGCGAAATAAATTGGCGGTTGTAGAGGCTGAGGGATTCTGCCAAAGTTTTATTTTCGGATATATCTCGAAAACTGGAAGGTGGTTGGTTGACAGGCTACCATTGTTGACATATCTAGTCGTCATTAGCTTTCACATGAAATAAAAATTGTCGAAATCGGTCCAGTGGTTGGGGCTGAGGGACTCGTTCTTTGTTTTGCCAATTATTTTAAATATGTAGATAGCGTTTAGTATTTTAAACGTTAAGTAGGGTTAAACTTCCTGTTATTGGTATAAGTTTGGACTTAGTTGCGCCGGCTCATATATGTTCTTCGGCATCTGAGCACAGTTCAAAAATTAAGAGGCCTGTCCTCAATAACCCTCGCGTAGTTTTGAAACAGAAAGGCTCATATATGTTCTTCGGCATCTGAGCACAGTTCAAAAATTAAGAGGCCTGTCCTCAATAACCCTCGCGTAGTTTTGAAACAGAACGGCTCATATATGTTCTTCGGCATTGGAGCACAGTTCAAAAATTAAGAGGCCTGTCCTCAATAACCCTCGCGTAGTTTTGAAACAGAACGGCTCATATATGTTCTTCGGCATTGGAGCACAGTTCAAAAATTAAGAGGCCTGTCCTCAATAACCCTCGCGTAGTTTTGAAACAGAACGGCTCATATATGTTCTTCGGCATTGGA
>BGPR01007025.1:62952-74682 GCA_013235015.1 Araneus ventricosus | reverse complement strand
TGACGGAACTTACTTTCGGAACGTCCCCTCGTATCTTAGTGAGATGTAAATTGAATAACTTCCAAACTTTCATCTTAATTTAAACTAAAATTTTTTATTAAAAACTTAAAATTACTTATTTTTAAGTTTAATAAAAATAATTGTCTCATTAATTTCAAGCTTCAAATAAGAAATGAATGTTGAAAATCCATAGGAATTCTATAATTCTTAATTTCGAATATAAGGCATAACATTTAGCAATGCATGGCTTAAATGAACATTCTTGAGCTTTATCTTAGTCTGGAAATATATATCAAAATAATAATGCTAATAGTATTGTAGAGTGACTGACATATACTGAATAAAGAGAAACTGCTCCCTTGTCGATAAAGATTTCTCCATAAATTTGATAATTTAAATATGTGACCTAATTACAAAACCTAATTATTCCTTCAAGAAAGATTTTAAACTTGAATGTTTCATTTATTCAAAGAACTAATACTAAAAAAGGAGTTATGAGTGGAATTTATTGAAACAAATTTCTAACATATACACAATTCTCTCTATTTCTCAGCATAGAATGACGATTTCAGTATGAAGGAATATACATTTAAACACCGATTTTTTTCCTCAGTTGAAATTAGTCTTGCAATATTTTTTATCTGTGTTCTATTTCCACTGTACGATTTTTCATTGTCCTTTTAATTTCTTCAAAGCGTAGTTATTTTCTTTAATCATAAGAGGAATTAATACATTTATGTATGCATAATGGTTTTTTTTAACCTTAAAGTATGAAATGCTTCAGTATCTGTTCTTCCGTTTTGTCCAGTTAAAATAAATACATCATGCACGTAACGGTGTTTCTTTTTAAAGTATCACATCCGCCAGCAGGTCTGTTTCATTTTTGTCAGTTAAAATAAATACATGTCCAGTAACTATACACGTAACGGTTTTCTATTAAAATATGAAATATTCCAGTAGGTCTGCTTCCGTTTTGTCGGATACTAAATACATCATGCACGTAACGGTTTTTCTTTTAAAGTATGCAATCCTCCAGCAGGTCTGTATCCGTTTTGTCCAGTTAAAATAAATACATCATGCACGTAATGCTTTTCTTTTTAACACTATGCAATCCTCCAGCGGTTGTTTCCGTTTTGTCCAGTTAAGAAATACATAGTCGGTAACTATAAGTAATGGTTTTCCATTAAAAGATATGAAATCTTCAAGTATGTCTGCTTCCGTTTGTAGATTAAACATACCCGAGTAACTAATACGTAACGGTTTTTCCACTAAGTATTGAAATCTTCCAGTAGGTCAACTTCCGTTTGGTCATAAAAAATAAATACATCATGCACGTAACAGGTTTCTTTTAAGTATGCAATCCCTCCAGCAGGTCTGTATCCGTTTTTGTCCAGTTAAAATAAATACATCATGCACGTAACGGTTTTCTTTTTTAAGATCATGTACAATCCCCTCCAGCACGTCTGTTTCCGTTTGTCCAGTTAAAATAAATACATGTCAGTATATGCACGTAACGGTTTTTCCATTAAAGTATGAAATCTTCCATGTAGGTCTGCTTCGTTTATGTCATTAAAATAAATACATCTCACGAAGTAACTATGCAAGTAACAGTTTTTCCATTAGATAATCATCTTCAATATGTCTCGCTTCCGTTTTGTCCAGTTAAAATAAATACATCATACGTAGACGGTTTTTCTTTTAAGTATGCAATCCTCAACAGGTCTGTTCCAGTTTTGTCCAGTTAAAATACATGTCCCATTCAACGTAACGGTTTTCATTCTTTAAGTATGCAATCCTCAGTAGGTCTGCTTCGTTTTGATCAATTAAAATAAATACATCTCAAGTAACTTATGCACGTAACAGTTTTCCATTAAAGTATGAAATCTTCCAGTAGGTCTGCTTCCGTTTGTCCAGTTAAAATAAATACATCCTCAGTAACTATGCATGTGGTTTTTTCCATTAAAGTATGAAATCTTCCAGTAAGGTCTGCTTCGTTTTGTCCAGTTAAAATAAATACATGTCAGTAACTATGCACATAACGGTTTTCCATTAAAGTATGAAAATCTTCAGTAGGTCTACTTCCGTTTTGTCCAGTTAAATAAATACATCAACTATGCACGTAACGGTTTTTTCCATTCAAGTATGAAATCTTCCAGTAGGTCTGCTTCCGTTTTTGTCCAGTTAAAATAAATACATGTCAGTAACTATGCACGTAACGGTTTTTCCATTAAAGTATGAAATCTTCCAATCAGGTCTGCATCCGTTTGTCCAGTTAAAATAAATACTCGTAACTTTATACGTAACAGTTTTCCATTAAAGTATGAAATCTTCCAGTAGGTCTGCTTCCGTTTTGACCAGTTAAAATAAATGCATCTAGTAAAAGCTTCATACGTAACGGTTTTCCATTAAAGTATGAAATCTTCCAGTAGGTCTGCTTTACGTTTTTTGTCCAGTTAAAATAAATACATCTCGGTAACTATGCACGTAACGGTTTTCCATTAAAGTATGAAATCTTCCAGTGATGGGTCTGCTTCCGTTTTATTCCAGTTAAATACATGTCAGTAACTATGCACGTAACGGTTTTCCATTAAAGTATGAAATCGCCAGTAGGTCTGCTTCGTTCCAGTTAAAAATAAATACATCTCAGTAACTATACACGTAACAGTTTTCCACATTTAAAGTATGAAATCTTCCAGTAGGTCTGCTTCCGTTTTGGCCAGATTCAAAATAAATTCATCTCGGCAACTATGCAAGTAACGGTTTTTCCATTAAACATGAAATCTTCCAATTAGGTCTACTTCCGTTTTTGACCAGTTAAAATAAATACATCTCAGTAACTATGCATGTAACAGTTTTTCCATTAGTAGAAATCGTGGGGTCTGCTTTGTTTGTCCAGTTAAAATAAATACATCATGCGTAACGGTTTTCTCTTTAAGTATGCAATCACTCAGCAGGTCTGTTTCCGTTTTGATTAAAATAAATACATCTCAGTAACTATACAAGTAACGGTTTTCATTAAGTATGAAATCTTCCAGTAGGTCTGCTTCCGTTTGACCAGTTAAAATAAATGCATCTCTGTAACTATGCAAGTAACGGTTTTTTTTCTATTAAAGTATGAAATCTTCCAGTGGGTCTGCTTCCGTTTTGACCAGTTAAAAATAAATACATCTCATTAACTATATGCGCGTAACGGTTTCATTAAAGTATGAAATCTTCCAGTGGGTCTGCTTCCGTTTGTCAAGTTAAAATAAATACATCTCAGATATGAGACATCAAAGCTTGCCTTCTGCCTATTTCTCATCAGTCTTTCCTTTATATGATGACCATTTAAGAACTTTTCCTTCCGAATGGTTCTCGACAGGTTTCCAGCACGAATACGGACCTTAACAATTCGATTGTCGTTAGGCTGAATCAGCCCCATTCGGCGGGGACCATTTCCTTGGTGCTTTTTCACAAGGAAGCTTTATTACAATCCGAAACATACAATGGCATTACAAAATACAAACTTTTTCCACATATACGCCACCGACATTCCTACGTTTGTCGTACGACACGATGGACAGAAGGATCTCACGCTGATCACAAAACTGCAAGAATGGCAATAAGACTCTCAGGGTTTTGTTCTTGGACGATAATGGAAGACCCCACACGGCAAGGGACACAAAAGAACACATTCGTCGGATGGGAAAGATTGGATCGTCTGGCCTACAGCCCCGTTGTTGTCCCATCAGACAGTCAACTTTTCCTTCATTGAAGTCAGCATTATCGGGACGTTGCTTCCGAGGCAATGAAGTGGTGCGGGAGTTTGTGAAGAACTACCTTCGCTCTCTAGGCACCAATTTTCACCAGGATGGTTTCTTGAAATTGATTTCACGGTACGGCAAATGTATCAATGTCGGTGGTGAATATGTGGAAAAATAGCTCATAGTTTGTATCTTGTTGTGCCACTGCATGTTTAGGATTGTAATAAAGCTTCCTTGAGAGAAAGCATGACGAAACTTACTTTCGGAACGTCCCTCGTACTTTGTATTGAATAGCATCTGAAAACAAACCAACAAATTCTATTTATACAGATAAGCCCATTGATATATAAAAATCAAAAATTAGAAATGAGAAAACAAACTGGCTATCTATTGAACGAATCACTGAATTGCAACATGAATATTTTAGAACATAACAGTTCTCTCAAGAAGCAATTGGAGAGAACAGGTTAATAAGGTTTTCGAACTCTTTTCAGCAAAAATAGTTTAGAACAGTGGCGCTTCGTGTTATGTATTCTTGGGGGCGCTGTAACTTGTAATAATTCAGTGAGCAGTATTGCTTATTTTTACCCCTTAGAGTTTTTGTTATTTCTCATTAACTTTTAGCAGTTTTACACTTAATAAATAAACTTGAAACATTTTTCTTCAAATATATAAGTATATTTACAAATTAATTTTATTAAAAAATTAAACTCGAAATTTATTTTCAGTTCCGTTGCTTATTATATTTCTAAAAATTAACACAGCTGCGTTGAACATTGAAATGAAAGTTTAGCACAGAAATAAAATAATTTTCTTTAATTAACAAGAAAAAATGCTATAATATAACAAATATAAAAATTACCAAAAGCAAATACTAATTTTAATATCATTAAAAATTACATCTATTCTTTGTTTTTTGTTTCTAGTGAAAAGAGTTTTTAAAAAAACGTTTCCTTGATGCTTGCATGAAGATTAAAAATTATTTATTCATCGAAATCCAAACAGCTACAATCCCGATTAATATTGTGTGCGTCAGAAAATATTTTATTCTTTTTCCAATGTTAAAAGGCAAAGTTCAATTTCTAAATGTACGAGTTCAATATGTAGTAACAGAAATTCACAAGTGAAAAAAAAAGATTAATTTATTCTATTACATCTCTTTTAGAGATATTTTATAGAATAAATTATTCTATAGGAAGATGTAATAGGTAATTTAAAATGGAATATACTTATCAATATTCATTAAGAAATCTTGTTCCTTGAAAAATACCATGTTTTATTCAAAATCGAGGCTTCTTAAACTATAAAACATGATCCCAAATAGGATGGTACTGAATATTGGGAGTCACGAAAATTTTGAAAAAATATTTGTATCTCGGAAAATTTCCCATAAGTATTTCATCAGAGCTTATAACTAAAAATTATGAAAAAAATCCTTTGGATTGCAAGAAATTTCATTCATATTTAATTACTATAAAAAATCTCAAATAAATTTTAATTTTCGTTAATTATCCTTCATTTCCTTATTTATTTTGAAAGTTTTAGCTCGCGAAAAAATTTTCCGGTGCGAAGAAACATTTAGAACTTCGTTTCTAATGTCACAGGAACTGTAGATCTCGACAGTTCCCTTTGAGCTTAAAAACACACTAGGGAAAGCCTGCCCAGTGACACTGCGCAGGCGGAATTCGGAGCTGGAAGGATCCACAGTTCCTGTTTGAGAAGTCACTTTTTTCCTTTACGCATAATCTTCGGGTAGTGAAAAAATAAGATAGGGAACTGCCTCAGTTTTTCCTCGAGTTTCATTTGGAGATGGAAATTGTTAAGTGTAAAATTCCGTTAGTCTGTTGATAGATTTAAGTATTTAAATGCGAAATAAAATAAATTGATTAAAGAAAAAGTTAGAAGTTAGTCCGAAAAGTTAAATTAAAGAGATGGGGGGTGCTGCAGCACTGCAGTCCGGATGCATGAGCCGCCCCTGGTTTAGACCGTAATAATTCACTTGAATTCAGTCAGAATTGACAAAAAGATTTTTCGTACATTTTGGAAAAGCTTTTAAATGTACAATGCAGTACGTTCATAAAATACTTGTCTTATTACTGGTTTCAAGAACCAACAAATGAAAGTCTTCTGATGACATTTTTGAGATAAATAAAGCAAAGCATTGCGTTTATTTATGGAATTTCTTTTGATTTTCTTCACACGCTATGTTACACTCGCACCATTTATATTCAGCAATATTTGGAATTGTTTAAAAATCAATTGACTTTTCAATAGATTAAGCAGAAATGAAATATTTCTGTATACTGCTAAAATGATTCTTTATTTCTACTCAAACTGATAATCACGATTTATTTGAACAAGAGATAAGAATTAATGTGAAAATTCAGTTTCAATGTGACGTATACATATTAATAAAGAACTATTTACCCATGAATATCAAACATTTCTTTAAAAAGAAACACATTTATTGAATTAGTCTTGCAAATAAATTAAGGATACGCAGAAATGCAGCTCTATTTTGAATAACTATTACACAATCAATTCATAACATGCATTAAATTTCCATAACTCAAATTAATTTACCCAGAATTCAAAAAATAATAACTATTTATGTAATAATTATTTAGAGTATTTACACTTTTTGAAACACCCTCTATGTAATTAAAAACTCTAGATTCTGTGCAGCTGTGGCATCTTTCGGTAAACACTTCTAACTACCTGATAGGCAAGTGCTTAATTTTTAACTGCCTAACTATTAGAAAGGATAAATAAAGGGCATAACCTAATCGATCTTGAAACGTTCACCTCACCAACTAGTAATGACAATGTGTGATGTTTGATAACACCTGTCGGTTCACTTGCTATGAGACGTAGTGGGCAAACATTCTGTTCAGTTGATGCCTTTTACTTAATTAAATTCATTCAGCCATCTAATGTCGCGAAATTTGCAGCTTCATATGTTTTATTCGGTGTGTGACATTTTAAGAATTTGACTTGTATAACGTTTTCAAGTTCGTTTGGCTGTGATAATGAACGATTATACAGGAACTCGAAATTTACGGAGCTGCCTTGCATGCAAGAAGAGGTTTATAAATACTCCATAAATTGAACCTGTAATGACAAACATTGGCGAAGATTACTTGGTGTGGCTTTATTTGAATTTAGGTGGCAGTATTTAAATATGTAAACGATTAACTAAAATTTCTTTAATAAGCTAAGTTTGTAGCTATTAAATCTCTCCGAATGCATCTTCTATAACAAATATCTATAGTGCATTCTTTTCCAAAAGGAAAAGTTCATTTTAAGAGCAAACGTATTTTGCTGTGATTTAAACATATTTATAAATTTGTCTTAAAAATATAGTATTGAGTATTGCCTGACGTTACGGAAATTAAAACTTTTAATTATTTTTAATACCCTTCATGATTTTAATGCACTGTTCTAAAATTTGATGCAATGTAGCCGAAAAATGATTTCACATAAAATGAAGATAACTAATAGAACCTAAATGCCAGATTTGAGCATGAAATTCCTTGTATTGTGACTTTATTCAAATATTTTTCTTTTCATAAATTATTTCTTTCTGATGAAGAATATGGTCCAAAACATGGTATAGATCTCCAATTAAGAGGTTTATAATAACTCCATATATTAAACCTGTAATGACAGACATTGGCAAAGATTACTTAGTATGGCTATATTTGAATTAAGGTGGCAGTATTTAAATAGGTAAGCGATTAACTAAAATTTCTTTATTAAGCTAAGTTTACAGCTATTAAAAAATCTCGGAATGCATCTTCTATAACAAACATCTAAAGTGGATTCTTTTCCAAGAGGAAAAGTTTATTTTAAGAACAAACGCAATTTGCTGTGATTTCAACATATTTATAAGTTTGTCTTAAAAATATATGAGACGAATTTATGATAGAGTATTGCCTGGCGTTACGGATATTAAAACTTTTAATTATTTTTAATAAGCTTCATCATTTTAATGCACTGTTCTAAAATTTGATGCAATGTAACAGAAAAAATATTTCACATAAAATGGACATAACTAATAGAAATCAAATGTCAGATTTGAGCATAAAATTCCTTGTATTGTGAATTTATTCAAATATATTTTTTTTCATAAATTATTTTTTCCTGATAAAGGATTTGGTCCAAAACATGATATAAATCTCCAATTTTAGAGCAAAGACCACTAGCCAAATTTCATTACCTGGTTACCATTGGTTTTCAATTGCCTTGTTCACATACACTCGTTCACTGTCAAAGACATTATTTTAAAAACATTTTTGGTCTCGAGAGAAGCTTAAAATGTCAGAATCGTGAAATATTGTGGGTTCAAATTTTTTGAACATTACGTTTTATATTTTTACTTCGTATATATGAAGGAAAATAACGATAATAGGCTGTTAACTCAGATTTAAATTTCCTTTTACTTATAGAGATAAATTTCAAAATTTCTCCTTTGAGAGTATAAAGCTTCATCTTATTATGGAGATTAAAAGTGATCCATATTGAATAATTAAATTCTATTTGGAAAGTTATTTCTTTTCACTTTTTCTGCGCTAAGTCACCAACTAGCTTAAATTATTTCGACATTAAAGTTTTGGATTCTTTGTCTATAAATAAGCTTTGAAAATTATAGTTAATTTTGTTAAAAATAACTTCAGACTCGATTTGAAAATTAATTAGACACAATGATATTTTAAAATATAATGAAAATAGGTATTTATACATTATTCTGCTACTCTCTCGGGAAATTTAAATATCCTTTTAACAGTTTTTTTAAAAATATGCACATAAGATTTAAATTAATTTGCAAACTTTGTTTCTAAAGAATATTTTTAAATGAATTTTGAAATTGGTGAAAAATAAATTAATGAACAACTCCGAATTAGAAAGCTGTTCATCATATTCAGGGATGGCTTTTCACATAAATAAGAAAGCTTCATTGAAATCGGATTAAGAGTTTAGACAAGATAATAGAGCAAACAACGTATTAACTGATATGCAGCTTCAGGAAAGTGATGAAAAAAGAAGTTGAGGAATCTGTGAAATATTAATGACTTTTTATCAAAAGACAGAAAAGCATTAAAAGAGGGAATATTATAATCATTATCTCTGATACATTAAAAACGAATATAAAGCAAAAATTTCTGAGAAACAATTATTAATCCACAGAGACTATTAATTAACTAAATTAATGTTTTTGATATATTAATTATTCTGGCGAAGTAGTAGAAAATATGTTTTTAAAAACTGTTTATATTGAATTTATTAAAACTGGAAATAATTCAGCGAATGCAGCGATTATTTGCATTTATTTTATTTACAGAAAATATCAATTCTCAAAAAAAATGGTGCTGGCTATGATATGTGCAGACAGGTGGCTTCTTGCAGTCGTCTCTGAAACACATAGTCTCAATTTTCAACTTGACAGTTCCTCTGCATGTAAGAGGATTTCAAAACATTTAACTAGTATTTGAATCTGAATTTTCGTTTATTTTGATTCCGATTTTCTATGCCTAGCTCTTTGTTAACGTATTTTTGGTTTTTACGAAATTTGCATATTTAAGGTTAAATACTTATTCTTGAAAGTACCTACAGATGACAGGATATATTTTGGTTCTTCACCTCGGTTATTGCACACGTGTATCTGATTGAACAGCAGGTTCCACGAGACGAGGTTGTTATTGTTAATTATTATTGTGTTAGTTATTGTTTTGCAGTGTTTGATCACTGCACGCTCTTCGTAAGTGGCAATTAATGCGATCTGTTCCCGTCTTTTATATTGTGCAGTGGAGAATCCGGGGGGGCTATCGGGCTGCAGCCCCCCAAAGCCAAGCCAGAATTCTTAATTTTATTTAACATCATTACAAGTGTTTTTTATTAATTCCCCTCTTTTTAAAAAATAATAAAAACGTTTCAACATTATTTTCTGGGTTGACAGGCTCGAAAATTTTCCTACTTTTATAGTCATTTCACTTGTACTTATAGCTTTGACGTGGTCAAAGACATTTTTTGTCTAGTTATTTCATTGTAATTTTTATCAAATTATCGAAAGTATTATATTGTTTTTTATGATTCTTATTGTCAGGTGAGAAAAGTCTGTAAAGTTGAAGAGTTTTGGTTTACTTTAGCCTTGAGGTTTGACATTCATCACGGCGATACAAAGTTTTTATGACCTTAGCCCCCCCCCCAGACCCGAATCCTAGATTCGTCACTGATGTTGTGCATATGTATGCCAATAAACGGAGAAAGGCAACCAGTCAATTAGTCTTTGACTCCAGCACGGCACACCTAAACATAAACACTCTTCCCCATAGGATGATTTTATCATAGTTATATGAGTATAAGAAAAGCGCAAGATAGCAAAGAACATAAACACTTTTGAACTAAATTAAAACTAAGTTTCTAGTACATTAATTTGTGAGATAAAATTATTTTTCACTCAATCTACCTAAGCATTTTTGTAAAATCTCAAAAATTTTGTAGATTTTTATAGACTTTCATTCACACAAAAAGGATGTTGGTCGTTCCTTAAGAAACTGAAAAAAATTGTTTCTGTTCTGAGTTATTTAAAAAGAGGAGATCCATAAGGAGACAAACCGCTTACAATTTCTGCATTCGATGGCGATTTATTAATAAAAGCCATTGCAAATCAGCTGTGTCCACAATTGCAAAATTTAAGAATAAGTCAGTTCCAAAACTTTAAATGAATAAAATACATCTTTGATAATAAAAGGCTGAGAAACAAAAAAAACGTCTAATTTGCTTTAAGCTAAGGAAGAAACAATTTTTTTTCACTTTTCCATTCATTCTTTAATCGTTTCTTAGCTTGCTTCACTTTCAGTACATCTTATCTAACTGATTTTTCGAGTTTAACTCTCTTGGGAAGAAATTTTTTAAAAAGCAAGCGATAAAAGTTAATAGGGATTTGAATTTATTTTTTAAGTTTTTATGAAACTTCTTTGAAGCTATTATTTACGAATACTTTTCCTCATGTAATACTTTTTAAATCCCTTTAGGAATTCAACAAATCCACAGCACTTTTCAAACATCATCGAGACATGAAATGACAGATATATGTCTTTAGTCTTTAAAATGGATGTGGAGCTTACGGAATTAGGGGTGGGAAAGAAAAATATTTTTTCCCTTATATCTATCAGGTTATAACTTTACCACTTAAATGAAACCACTTATAAAAGAAATGAAAAACATTCGAAAGAATTATGAAACTGATCAGCCATTAATTACCGTATACATGTATCGAAAGGTTTGGAAAAGATACAAAATCTGTTTTAGAAGCCAGGGATTTATAGAAGTTGTTTTTCAATCTCGAATATAATTTCTTTATTAATCTGTAATGTAAACTATTAATTTATAAATAACTAGGCGGAATTATTTAGAACATTTCTTTTAAAACTTGAATGTTTTTAAAGCAGAGACAAAGGGTCAACATTCGAGAATGTTCCGACCAACCTGGACATTTAGTCACTTTTATGATTCTATTCTCCTTCATTCTTATAGATTATTCCTGATTAATAATGCCCAGTAGCACTGTTAGAAGATGAACTATTATTGAAAATTCTGTATATAATTTCACTCTGGTCATAGTACATTACATAATTAATTTTGCCATTTTTTTCGGTTATGTTTTGTAATATGCAGTTATGATTGAATGCAGCGACTTCTTTATACTGTTCATAGTGATGAATCAAATATAATCTCTTTTTTTCCTAAGGAAGTCTGAGAATATTCATCTATTGTATATTGTATAAAAGTTACATTACATAATTAATTTTGCCATTTTTTCGGTTATGTTTTGTAATATGCAGTTATGACTGAATGCAGCGACTTCTTTATACTGTTCATAGTGATGAATCAAATATAATCTCTTTTTTTCCTAAGGAAGACTGAGAATATTCATCTAATGTATATTGTATAAAAGTTACATTACATAATTAATTTTGCCATTTTT
>BGPR01007025.1:27043-62942 GCA_013235015.1 Araneus ventricosus | reverse complement strand
TAATATGCAGTTATGACTGAATGCAGCGACTTCTTTATACTGTTCATGGTGATGAATCAAATATAATCTCTTTTTTTCCTAATGAAGACTGAGAATATTCATTCAATGTATATTGTATAAAAGTTTTATACACTGTAAAAAATATCCGTTTTTTTCCCGGACTTTTTCCGTATATTTGACGGTTTAAAGCTGTTTTGTTGACAAAACGGTTTTTCACCGTTTTCCGCTCCAGCCATAAACGGTTTAAAACCGTCAGTTCAAATTCTATTTTTCGTCGTACGGTATTGCTTTCCGTATGATAACTTTCCCTTTTCTTAAATGTAATTTTATTGCATTCATTTCATGTTTTTAATAGGGTTCCATCTCCGCTATTGTTTACACATGTTGCAGTAACTTGTTGTCACTCATGAAAGCTAACCTTAAAACACGTGTTCTGGCAATAGTTGATTTTTACACCACTAGGTGGCGCCACTAGAGCTATAGTGACTTTAAAACTCAAATAGATTATTTTTACTTCACTTTATGAAGTCTCTGGTGGTCTAGTGGTTTGAGCGACTGCATTTTATTTCTATGAACGCGGTTTCGATCTCCGGCTCGGAGGAGTTAGAAGTTTTGTCACCATCTTGCATCAAAATCGTCCAAGTAAGTTCAATTAAGAATTATATTAATTAAACTAATTGAAATTAATAATTAAGCCTTGATTAATTAATATTCCTGATTGATAATACACATCAGCACATTTCAACTCGGACAGAAGGAGAAAAACAACTCAACTCAATCGATGACGTCACTTACTTCGATGACTTAATTTTTACGGAGAAAACTTAATTTCATACGGTAAAAAACCGTTGTGACTACTGATTTACCTCGTAACTTTTAAGGGAAAAACTTGTTCCTGTATGGTAAAAAACCGTTGTGCCTACGGATTTACTTCGTAACTTTTACGGTTTTGCACAACCAACCCTGCTGCTGGTTTAAAACCGTAAATTTTATGGGATTTTTTTTACAGTGTATGTCATTTCAGATTTGTATTAGAATTCATTGCAAGTCTTATTTAATCACCATTGCGTGCCTCATTGCTTTTCTTAATGCATATTAGTGCTATAAATCATCAAGGAAAGAAACTTAATTTGAATTGACTGGCATTTAGATTATGATCAAAGTTACCATCTTGCCTCATGAAACAATAAAGGCTAACACACGGATAATTTATCTCTGACGTTTTGAATTATAAAAATAGCATCACAGAAAAAAGACATCTACCGGGCATGTGTAATGCTTCTTTTTTCGGATATTAACTAGTTATGCATGTGGCGTACTCACCAACTAAATTAATACTGTTGTCCTTCTTATCAAAAGGATGATATTTCATTTCATATCCGGTAATTAGAATTGTTGGACGTATCACGGTATGCAAAAAGGATACGCCCTTCATAGAACACGCAAAGTTTAAGGAGGAATTAACTCATTTTGGGCACTTGAAAATTTAGAGTGCACAGAGTTGTTTTATTTTCTCGAATTCATTATAAACTGAAGTTCTTAATTGGAGTATTATAAAAGTGGGAACTGTGATAAAACTTTTCTCTCTCCCGATCAATAATTCTCTAAACTCGTCGTTTGCCGTCGTAGAATGAATTGTTCAAGTAGATTTCTGATACTAACATTTGGATTTAAATTTCTCTTAATGTAAAACTATGAAAACGAAACAGAATGTTGGAAAAGGAATTAACTGCACTGTATTGGTAGAAGAAGCATAGTTTCTTGCCAAATGTTGGTAACATATATCAGTTTTAACCTTCTATAATTCCGAATATATGATAATCGTTAAATAGATCTGGACATAGTCAGTCTAATTATTCAGTGAATCGTCAATCTACTCCTTGACAGCTACGACGAGCAACTTCCAGCGATACAAATCAAACAATATGTGTAAGATTCCAAGAATGCCTGAATAAATGAATTACGGCCCCTAATTCGGAGAAGAAAAATGCAACTAAGACATTTTCCGCATTTTTATGGTCTGTGGCATGCCCATTCATACAAGTGTCACTATCAAGTTACATTACGACTGTATCATTTTCAGTCATTCGCAATCTAATAAATTGGACAAAGGCCTGACAAATTTTCACTTATGTTTGTTTACAGCAAGTAGAAAATATTTCATCCGCCTCAAATTTCTGTAATGGATTTCAGAAATTCCTGTCTGAATGAAGTATTTTAGAAAATTATTCAGAAATATTATTTGATGCCATTAAATTACTGAATAAGAGGTAAATAATTCGATCTTAAATATCGCCTTTCTTTAAACTTGAATATAATTTTGTTGAAGTGAATATAGAAGAAAGGGTGAATCGCCAAGTTCAACGCTTGTAAATATCTATTATTTGTTATTTCACTTAGTACCGTTTTGTACTGCTTTACTTCACCGCGATTTTCTACACTGCAGAGATTTCTATCTGATTTTCTATCTTGCAGTGAAAATAATTATACCATAACAAGCTTAATAGCGTTTTGTTCTGCTTTACTTTACCGTAATTTTCTACATTGCAGAGCACAATTCTTGCAGTGGAAATGAATCCACCATAACAAGCTTAGGGTATTCTTTCTGTTCAGAAGAAAATGTAGAAAGTTTATCATTTTCTTTAAAAAATAGCATGCCAAAATAATGTTGTTTTCAAACCACAATAGGAGAACTTTATCTTTAATGTTGGCACTAATTTCAAACGTCATCGAACGAATATTATGCATGTTTCTTTTATCACAGAAATGTAGCAAACGAAAAAATAAGATATTCTGTAGCATCAGACTCAAGAATATAGCTTTTTGTAATATAAAAATAATTTATTTCGGCTATTTACGACGTATTTAGAGGACGTTTTTCAGTCAGACATCAATTTTTGTAGAATTCTCCACGAAAGATGAAAATATTAATAATGTCTCGAATCATTTCACCTCTAGCTCGACAGTCTGCGTCTCGAGCCAAAAACATCCTCTTAAAATAATTGGCAAAACCGTCTTTATCTCTACTATGTTCAAATGCACTTCGTTCAAGACCGTCTTAATATCGTTACACTGCATATCTTTTATTAATATTTTATCTTAATATAAATAAAAGTCATTGTGGGTAAGTGTGTATGTGGGTATGTATGTATGTGGCTATGTTCCACATCTCCTCCTAAACCAATGGACGGTTTTCAACCAAATTTTGTACACTTACTATTTAATTTAGGACAAGGGGAAGACACTTATGAACTTTTCTAAGTCTAAAAGTTAATTAAACAGGCAGTTAATTAGAAATTAACCGAAACCGTTTTCCCGCCGTAACTTCGGAGCAAATTGTTCGACAAAAAATATTTTTATACCATCCTAAAGTTCCAATTTTTACCGTTTTGATGATATCAATTTTATTTCTGTGGTATTTATCCTTCGATTGTTATTAATTTTTAAAAGCTCCATAATTTTTAAAAACGGGCAGACGATTTTGAAATAACGAAGATTTATATCTACTCCATTGCTAGGCAACGGTTAGACTTTGAAATAGTTCAACTTTTTTTCTGTGTGTTTAAGTGTGTCTGTTTGTTACGCATTTACGGCTAAACTACCAAACCGATTTGGATGAAAATGAAAATTGGCAGAGTTGTAGCTTGAAACCCATCAACGTACATAGGGTAGGTGACATCATGTTATTATTCATTATTTTATTATTCATTAATTCATTATTTTTGATTACAGATAACAGTTAAATAATTAACAAGCGATTTGCGATGAAGATTACTACTTTATTTTTCAATCAACTGTCACGTGATCCTTAAGGAATGCGTAAACAAAATGAAAAGTCACGTCATCCTTCAGAAAAATGCAAGCATTTCAAATAACTTATTTTTAAAGTCAAGCATCACGTGACCTTTCTGAGAAAGGAAATAAATAATTAATTTGTGGAATAATAATTGAAAAATAGACGCCAGGACAGAAAACCAATGATAGATATGATATAGTTTCAAGAGTTTTTGGATTAAAATTTAAAAACTAAAGTTAATTATAACTAAAGGAAAATATCGTTCAATGTTTACTTAAAATAAGAGCCTAATTTAGGGGATAGCTTGCCAAAATAATTCTTTATCCCTCTTTTTATCGACATCCAAGATTTGTTTGGCTGTTAAATTTGTAACCAAACGATTTGGATAATCACTGGTGGTTAAATTCTAAATCATACGATTTAGCTAACTGCAATAGTTCTATTTCGAATTTTAATGCTTTAAGAGCTTTTTTCAACCGATTTAAAAAGAAAGGATTGCATAAACCCAATGAAGACGGAATTCAACGTTTTGTTTACTAAAGAAAGAACTGATCCGAACTTGGCGCTTGATACAGTTGCCAAATAGATTTGGCGATTGCTAGAGATTCAAACAGTGTATTAAATTGGGACTTTTTAAAAATTGTTCACAGTACAGAGGAACTGATAAGCAAGGTTTATCCTTCCCCATAAGCTAATAAGAGGAATAGAGATTGTTTGTTGATTGGGTAATTTTCGCACTGACTAATGAAAGTTTAGGTCAGATAAATAAAAAAAAATGTTTCACAAATGGAGGGATGTATTACAGAATATCTATCTGTAGATTCGGTAATGGGCAATTACAAGTAAAATCATATCCTGTAGAGTTCTTCAACCCCATAGAATTTTCAGGGATACCTTCCGAAAAGCTGAGATTAAAATTTGGTGTGCAGAACTATTCATACGTAACCTCGACGTACCGAGACTGCGCAATGGCACACGGTTTGAAATTACACACTTAGGACCAAAAGTCGTACTAGCTACTGATATGATTGGCATAGAGAGAGGTGAGAGTGCTAAATTCTAGGCATTCCAATAATACCGAAGTATTTACCATCCCAGTTCAAAAAGTGACAATTCCTTTTAAAATTAGCATTTGCCAGGCTCAGGGTCAGACATTCAAAGGGACAGGCGTACAATTGGAAAAATCATATTTTTACCGTTGGTAACTATGTGTGGCACGTTCGCGTGTGTCCAGCCCACTAAACCTCTACATCGGTGCAAAAAACGAGAAACAAAAGACGTCGTATACAAAAGTGTGTTATCATATATAAACAATTTACCTAACTGTAACAGCAGACACATGTACAGTACACTCCTGTTAGTCGCCCAATAATGTATTATCAACCATCAGAACTTTTAATTTCCCCTTTCTACATATAACGAAACATTTACATTCTTGAATTTTAAAAAAGTAACAATTCAAATTCTTCGCGCACGAAGTCGCGGGTAACAGCTAGTTATTTATACAAATTAAAAAGCATTACTAACTTCGACTTCGCATAAAGTTACGCGTAACATTTAATGAAATCTTTGTTTTGCGAAACTAAATCTACACAATCGTTTTACATTTTTAATCCTAAACCATAAATGAGATATCAAAATTATCCAGCATGGGAATAAAAATATTATTTTTCTCATTTTTCAGCAAAGTCAAAGCTCCAAATAGTGAATCAAACCACAGAAGACAAATTTTCATTCAAATTCGAATTGGTTGGAAATAAAAAGTTCCAGTTCACTCAAATAAAATATACACTTAAAAATTCGAACGAATGTTGCAACGAATTGTGTAACCCAATAAATCGTTTGGGTCATACGAATAAAATGAAAACCGCTTTCCTTTATGATAAAAATGCTGCGTAACCGCAAATACTTCCTTTTTTTATTGTCTACTATTTGAATCTGATATATTGGGTTAAAACAATGAATATTCATTCCTTCTCTGGAGACGTAGATTTATCCCTTCAAATCAATTTTCACTCAAAATTGTTCGAATTCCTGTGTTTTGATTCTGGATGAATCACTAACCTTCTGTCACACGATTTGCAAAAATCCCATTCACTGCGAAAGGTCAAGAAAAGGAATTTTAATTAGCAGACGATGAAGAAAGGGGTAAAGGTTAAGCTTTAACTGCAACCGTGCTTCTATTTATAGTTCATTACAGTGCCCATTGTGTTTCCTTTTAAGACTAAAATAAAGGATGAAAGCTTGATGAGATGTTTTTCCAAAGAATGCCGCTTTTCAGGTAAATTATTATGATGACGATACGCACGTTGCTCTGAAAGAATAATGAATATTCTCTAAGCGAATACTGTGAGGTTCTCTACTCCAAAAATTACATTTTATATTTGGAGTACCTTACTTACCTGGTTCTGACGGGATCGAGAAAAGCTGTGCTTCGCCATAATTTTGCTCTTCTACTTTTCGAATATCAGCCATATGGAATAGTTAAAAGAACTGAAGTGGTGTGGCAGGCTTATAACAATTTTTAATTAACCATAGTTGCTTAAATGAATAGTGGTTCGATCTTGAAGTCTAGCTTTGGTTAACACAATTTAGATTAAGCATCCCTGTTGAAGTGTTCGCCGCCTGAAGTTGTTACTTTAAATAGTAGTAGTTATGATTCAGAAAACGACGCATGCTGTTTCTTTAAGACAGACATTTAATCCCTTTGTCTTTGACGCAATTTGGGTGACCTTTTGTTATTTCAAATATAAAAATAATCTAGGGTAGAATGTTTAGAGATTTATGACATAAATATCTGCATATTTATAAATTCATACCAATTGTTTTTAGGTAGATTCCTTATACGATCCCTACCTATTGCAATGGTTCTCATGACACGATTTCTGGAAAATTCCAATACAGTAAAAGAGTACAAATCCTACAAATAAAATGGTAACAGAAATTATTAAATCTACAATAAACAAACACTAAAACCAAAAAAATTTTAAAACTTAATCTGAAATCTTGCTAATAAAATAATTAAAGGATTATGAAAGTAGATTCATTAAACATTGCAAAAAACTAATAGTAAACAAATCCAGAAGAAATAAACACACTCTAAAAAATAATATTAAAAATATATTGCACTTAAAATAACATAGGAAATATATATATATATATATATATATATATATATATATAAGTCTACGTAACTTTGATAAATCAATGTAAAAACAAAAAACAAGCATAAATGGCAAGCCAATCTTTCATATATATATATATATTGCAATCAGTGACGCCGGAAGGCCTAATACATTGATATTCATCCCTAAAGTCAAACAAAGAAGCAAAGAGTTTTGGAAATTAAATACAAAAGTAAGATGTGAGAAAAAGCTAGAACAAAGTAAGAATAAATTTTTTGCGTACCAGAAGGGTCGGATACTGTGAAGTGACGGCGGAGGGTTATGGCTGTGACCAGCATTTAAAGGGATGTTTACGGGATATCGAGTTACAAGTTTCGCGCCAGACTTTGATTGCTGCCAGGAACACTTCAGAGTATCCGAACTTTTGGTACGTAAAAGCTATGCAAATTGCGAATGACGACTAATTTTTAAGTCGATACCTTACAAAAATTTAAACTTGTTGGATAGTATGAGCCCCACTAAAAACCACAAGTTATGAAACAAAAAAAAACCTTTTGGAGGTCTAAATACGTGTACTTTGATTCTGTAGCCAAATTACAATAACAGAAATAAATTTTCTAACATTTCCATCGTTATCCCATTAGTTATTTAATATTAGTTATCAAATATTTAATTACAATTTTTCTTCTTTGCAGTGTACTTCTAGACATGCCATAGTGGTCGGATGCAGCCCTTTCAGACATTTTATTTTCCAAAACACTTGCAGTTGAAATTAGTTTAGTTCAGTTATACTAATATCTCGTTTTGAAGCAACACGAGGGCTATTTTGGGACGGGCCTCATAATTTTGAACCGTGATCATATGACGAGGGCGACACCTGAGCTGGAACCCCCTCTCATAAGTTCCACACCGCACCAGCGGAACGACATTTGATATCTACGTATGACTTAACGTGCAACAGGCCCCATATACGGCGGAGTTTCAGTGGAATCAGGTTTCGAACCTAGACGGCCCCGAAGCCGAGACCTTACTACTAGGCCACCTGGGCTCCCCCTTCAATTGCAAGCTTCATGGCATCCACAGATTACTCTCCCCGACCTCCTCTCCAGATTTCTTTGACTTTTTTCATAAGGTAAATTGGCATTTTTTCTTAAATTAAAAAATGCTTCCTTTAAAAAATTATGCTTTACTCACATGGCCCATACTACCCGACCGACTTTGAAAGAAAAACATGATGGCGGCCGAATTCGGTTAAAGGAAGCAAAATGAAACTTTCATGCAATAATCTCAATAAAGTAAGCTAAATAATACCACTAATTTCATAATTTTATTTTTACCTGCAAGAGTGAAAAGAGTCGTTAAAAATTATACGAAGCAACCACCTATAGGGTCACAAACAAAGAAAATTTACTGAGGAACGACACAAAGCAGTTATGTCAACCAGCTATAAAACCTTCATAAAACGTTTTACTTTGCAGACGATGAAGAAAGGGTAAAGGTTGAGCTTTAACTGCAACCGTGTTTCTATTTATAGTTTATTATCGCGCCCATTGTGTTCTTTTTTGAGGCTAAAATAAAGGATGAAAGCGTAAAGAGATGTGTTCCCAAAGAATGCCTCTTTTCAAATAAAAGCTTATGATGACGGCGCTCCTGCTGCAAAAGAATAATGAATATTTGATACAAGCGAACACTGTGAGGTCCTCTGCTTTAGCAATTAAATATTATACGCTTAATTTTGTTAGGATTTGACAATTTGGTCTCTCACTTTTCGGTTGTCAGGAAAGAGCCTTCAGAATAGTTTCAGTCAGTGCAAAATGTGGGGATTTCGAATAGTTACTAATTAACAAAAGTTTTACAAATGAGTATTGGTTTGATCTTGAAGTTTGCTTTTGAAAGTCAGGAATACAGATAAAGCAACCGTCCTTTTTAGTTTGCTGCCTATGGCTGTTGCATTAAACAGTAAATATTTCATTTCGGATTAAAGCATATTCATATTGGACTTTTAAACAAACTTAGCTCTCTCTTGTCTTTGAAGCAAATAAATAACTTATTCTTATCTCTAAAATAAAGTTATAATGTTACTCCAGGTTGGAAAATTATAATATCTCGACATTCATCGATTTAAACCTCTACAAAGTATTAAATTCATCTCATTTGTTAGAGCAATTTTTCTTCTTTTATTACAAATATTATTATGGAAGGAGCAGTTTGACTAAACGACAATCGTCCGCTTATAGTCATGAAATCGCCTCATTATTTTTTATTTCCTGAAATGTATTGACATTTGACTCATCTTAACAGCCAAGTCATCAAAAGTCTATTTATTTTTCCCATAGATGTAAAGTGTCATTTTATAGTCTAGTATATGTCTATGCTGATGCTTGGAGAATTTTGTGTGTAACCGATTACAAAGTAATAAACAACAGATTCATTTACAGAAAGAATCGGGACTTACGATTTAGAACTACACGAATGTTTTTCACGGATATACACGAATCAAAAACAAAAATTGAAGTAAATATTATTAGCATTCAATATCCTTCAAAAATACACTTCGTTTCTGCCTCACAATGAAAAACTTAACCAAGGGATTTTGTTCAAGTCCCTAGTTAATCTTCGTTAATATCTACCGAGATACTTCTTAGACTTATTCATGAGAACGGAAATTTCTAATGGTTCAGGATAATAAAAAAATTTAGCAATCAGACCTTCCTTTCGACGCCAAATTTTATGAGAAGGCATCAAACTTCTCTGAGTATGGCGCCATATCTTTAGGTTAAATATTATCCGTCATATAATTCCAACCAAACCAGCTGTAACATATCTCAACAAAAGCACATTATTCTAAAATGATTCGAACTGCAATTTATTGTACCTAATGCTGAATATTTCGCTCCCGAAAGTCAGTTATTATTTTTTAAATTTTTTGCTGTTATATTTTTCCGTTAAGTTATTAGAAAATTCAAATATATGACGTGACAAATGTAGAATTCTAAGGGCTCTTTCAATTTTTAAATTTTATTATCGCTGAGTAACTTATTTCATGTAATGTAGCTATACGAACGCAGAAATTTCAATTTTTCGCTTATTCATTTATTACTTTTGTTTAAAAGAAAAAGTTTTACTTTATCGTTTGGTATTTTGAAGAAAGCTGCTGTTTGAATTCTGACGACTAAAATTCTTTTATTGCAAAATCTAATAAATCGATCAGGAAACAAACTTCAAGCAAACGAGAAAAACATGTTTTTCCTCTTCATTCGATAGTAAGAATCATTTTTCTGATTCTGGCATGCATGTATTCAACTTTCTCATTAATCACCAAATGATTTATGATAACAAAGAGAAAATATATTTCCCTTCTTTCAAGAAATTCCAATTCATTAAAAGAATAAATCTCATTAGGACTTTTTCAAAAAATTAATTATGTCGGTCATTAATTCTTCTAAAATCCTTTCATTCAAAATACTACCTGTTACCCACGACTTCGTGGGCGAGGAATTTGAATTATTATTTTTTTTAATTCACGAATGTAGATGCTTCGTTACATGTTGTAAAGGAAAATTGAAAATTCTGACGGTTGATAATACATAATTGGACGACTAACAGGATTGTACTGTATATGTCTGCTCTTTTATTTACGTAATTCCTTTATCTGTGCTAACAAACTTTAGTATGTTATGATTTTTGTTTTACGATTTTTGGACAAATGAAGAAGTTTTGTGGGCTGGACACACGTGAACACGCCACTTATAGTTGCCATGCGAAATATATGGTTTTTCCAAATATGCGGCTGCCACTTTGAGTGTCTAGCCCTGAGCCTGGCAAATACTATTTTTAAAGGGAATTATTAAGTTTTGAACTGGGATGGTAAATCCTTCGGTGCATCAAGGTTGCAAATCAATAGTACTGCCACACCGACTTTTAATCTCAGCTTGACGGAAGGTACCTCTGACAATTCTAAGGAGTTGAAGAACTCTACAGGATATGATGTTTTTTGTCATTGCCCATTAATGTATCTACAAACAGATTTTCTGTAATACCTCCCTCCATTTGTGGCATATTTCTTTTTCATTTAACTGACGTAAACTTTCATTATTTAGTGACAAAATTACCCATTCAACAACCATTCTCTATTTCTCACATTAGCTTGTAGTGCAGGATAAACCTTGCTTATCAGTTTCTCTGTGGTATGAACAATTTTGAAAAATCCCCCGCTCAATTTAATACACCTTTTAAATCTGCTTTAAACCGACCTTCACCAATTTTCAAAAGAATAGTACTGATTCAGTGTCGTTGAACATTTGAACTCTCATATTCGTAGTGAGTTTAAATTTTTTGACATGCTCCCATAACGGAGACGTCTTCAAACATGCATTAATTTCATCCATCGGTGTCCCCTAGTTATTATAGGTTCAATATGTCTAAAATTGCCTGGCATCAATACCGCCATCCCTCCCATGATAATTTGGTTATTATTAATTTCTTTCATAGTTCGATTTAACATTTCATTTTCTACTTTTAGACAAAAAAAAATCAAAAATATTTCAAAACCTATACTTGCGTCTTCCATTTTTCTATTCAGAAACAAACATTCCCTTGATGTGTTAACTCTTGTATTTGTCCCAAATTCTAAAGGAAAGTGAAATACCTTCAAAATGATATATAATTTTAAAACTACCTTAAAAGGAAAATATCTTTTTAAGCATTGAAACTTTTTCTAAATGTGATTTTAATTCCAATAAAACAAACACACAAGTAAATACAAAATGTGACCTCTTTCAAACAGCGGAAAGATTCATATCCAGGTTTTATTATGTGTTTTTATTTCGCTATAAATTCCTGCATTAGGATTTATAGCAGCACAAAGAAGGTGTTATGAACGGGCTGACTCAGCCTAACGACAATCGAATTGTTAGAGGCCCATATTAGTGCCACTTCGACGAGATCATTTCGAAAGGAAAGTTCTCAGAAAACCATCATATGAAGAAAAGGCAACGTACTGGGCGAATTGGAGCAGAAGGCAGTTAGCCTTTGATGGCAAATATCAGGGATTTATTTTAGCTGCTGGACAAATGTATTTTTGGGAAGAAAAATGGCTTTATGTGCTTAGTTTGTTGGCTTTGATCTTTCTTGTTGATGATTTGCATGAAATAATATCTTCCCAAGATATTGACCGAATGACGTCATTTTAAATGTAATTTCTACCCAGAAGTATAGAATAATCGGAACCAGAAAACTGGATCACCCCCTTGCTTCCGAATAATCCGGATAACCTAAATAACAGCCGCTGTAACAGCTTGCCTGCTGAGGACGGAGTCCTAGTAACCATGACCGGCCACAGCCCGACCCCTCCCCCCCGAAGGTGGTAAAGCAGGGGGCGTTTCTAATATCGCACACATGATTTCTTCTTGATTTTAAATGGCATATGGGCATATGGCTGCCGCTACCGAAACTACAAAGCCTCCTCCTTCAGTAGTTGTTTCAGGAAGCCGTTTGAACCTGTATTGAATTTCTTTTTTTTCCTAACAATCTTTGCTGATTTTCGTGTTAGCTGAATTAATAATCATGTTTAATCATTTTTAGTATATTCAATAGAGTTCAAGTCATAATATTATACATTTTGAGGCAGAAATAGCGACTATAATTGTTTAAATTTTTGTGTAGCTTATTATTTAGTTTGCTGCAGGGATGCCGCCATGTTTGAGGTTTAGATTGTTCCCAATATCGCCCATTTGAGTTTCCCATTATCGCCTACTTGGGTATTCCAATTATCGTCTTAGCCCCTTGAGGGACACAGTATTAAAAAACTTACCTTTAAAAAATAAACGATTGATGTCCTATCACCTGACAATAGTCCTAATTTATTTTAATGATTTATGTAGGGGAAAAGTGTTAAAAGAATACTTAAACCGTATTGTGTGCTGAAAGTATAAAAATGGCTGTCTTGTATTACTATCATTATATCTATTTTGTTTTGCCATAATTTTCATGTTTAATAAAAATGTATGATCATAACATAAGTTACACTTTATTTCAATACATTTTAGAAATAGGTGATATAAGGAACATACAATGGGCGATATTAGGAACACTTTTTAGTAGAAAATTCTGCGGTAAAAAAATGTTTTGGTGTGTGTGTTAAACTTATGTGTTAGAGTTGTAATTCGGTATGTTTTTGGATAACAGTCCAGATAATAGATTGGACCAATTTATAGACAAATTGCTTATGAATTCGTCCTCTAATTAAAATAATGACTTAAATGGGCGATATTTGGTACCACTACATTAAGTACTATCACCGGTCGGGAGACCCAACGACCGCCGTTACTATGTCCCCAGGGGAAGCGAGAGCCCGCTTATTTATCCGGCGGCCTCTCATATCCGTGGAAGTATCGAATAAGAATTTCAGAGCTTAAAATCCTACTGACCAAGAGCTAATTTTATATTCATTCATATTTTATGTAAATTCTAATTAAAAAATTGATTAGAAATATTTTGCAATACGGAAGAAATCATATTTCCACGTGCTAAACTCTATTCTAAATTCTTTGATCAGCAAGCTTGGCTATATCCCGCGTCCTCCCATATCCGTGTATTCGCGGTGGAAGTATCGAATAAGAATATCAAAGATGAAATTCCTACTGGCCAAGAGGAAACGGTTGCTAATTTTATATTCATTCATATTTTATGAAAATTCTAATTAAAAAATTGCATTTGAGAAACTGAGTAGAAATATTTTGCAATACGGAAGAAATCATGTTTCTATGAGCTAAACTCTCTTCTAAATTCTTTGATCAGCAAGCTCGGCTGTTAGGAACTTCAAATAGGCTTTTATAATCAGTGTCAAAAAATTCAAATTCCTTTTATAAAATACCTCAATAAAAATGAATTGTATTCTTCAGTTTTCATAAATCATTCAAAATTATTGTCATGATTAGTTTGATAAATATTTTTGAAAGTTTCTAGAAATTTGAATAGCATAAGTAAGCTATAAAAAACTTATTTTGCGAAAGACACGCATGCATTATGCTAAAACGTTTGAACTTGAATTTCCAAATTTAGTTTTCTGCAAATTAAATGAGCTAATTTAAATTTAATTCTTTCGTAGAAAAACACATCAAACGGGAACAAATGTACATGCGTCATCCTTTATATGAGACTAAAAACATACCTAAGTTGAGATAGAAATTATGAAATTATATAACAGAAAAGTGTTTAAGCTTTTTTCAATGATATCTGAAAACGAAGTTAAAAACTTCTCTATATAGAGATATGTCAAAAATCTTAACATATAAAGACAAAAATTATTGGGAAAGATTAGAATCATAATTTCAATAAAATTGCTTTAATAAAAAAGTTAATGAGAAGTTTTGAAATTTTTTATAACCTAATTAAGTAGTAAAATGGTCATTTGAGCCAAGAAAACACGTGTATTATGTTGGGGTGTTTGAGCTGACTTTTGCAGTACAGCCTTCAGCAGTCTCAATTAGCTCATTTAAATTTAAATCAATCTTAGGAGTGCATTTGAAACACAGACGATAATTTTAAAAAAACTTTGAAAACATAATTGAGTTCAAATGAAAATTTTAAAAAATACTTTATAATAAGAAATGTTTAAGGGAAGTTCGAACCCTAAGTCCGTTAACCTTAACCCTGTTACTTCGATGTACCTTTTCTCAACATCTGCTATAGAATCATGTTTGAAATTTTTTATACAAGTAAAGTGCATCTTCTTCATTATACTGGAATGATTTTATATAATTCAAAAATTCATTTTTTACAAATTTTTTGTGTCAAAACAAAAATGTTAAATTCTCCACTTCGATGTGCATTTGTGCAAAATCTGTTATAGATACATGTTTGAAATTTTTATTGAAGTAAAGTACGCCTTTCTCATTGTACTGAAATGAAATTTTGGTTAATTTTTAATTTTTATAAATTTACAAAATATTTAATTAGACACAGTGAAATTTTACCCTATTTTGACACAAAAAAATTGTAAAAAATAAAATTCTGAGTCTTTTTAAAAATAACTCATTTCAGTAAATTGAGAAAGGTGCACTTTACTTCTATAAAAAGTTTCAACTTGTATCTACAACAGATTTTGAGAAAAGGTACATCGAAATGGCCAATTTCACACTTTTTGTTCTGACACAAAAAAATTTGTAAAAAATATATTTTTTTAAATTTTGTTTTAAATCATTTCAGTATAATGAGAAAGATGTACTTTATTTGCATAAAAATTTTAAAACATGAATCTATAACCGATTTTGACAAAAAGTACATCGAAGTAACCGGGTTAGGGGTAACGGACTTAGGGTTCCAACTCACCTTAAGCCAATATTTCGTTTCAAAAACACGTCTTAACGAAATAAAAATTGTCTCTAAATATAGATAAGTCTTCCATCCCAACATTAGTAGATAGATTACCATCAAAATTTCAGCAATATGCAACAAACTACACCAAGAAGATTTTAAAATATAACAAATGGCAAAAATAATGAGAATAAGTAATCAGACTTTCTTTTAAAGTCGGAATACATAAATACAGATTTTATAACTGGTTTTTATGGCTGGCAGACTAATACGTCATCTGATGACATTTTTGAGGCTGATCAAATAAGATTATAATAATTAATAATAAGATAATTGATAATAGAAATTCATTTATTTCCTTAGTTGTTTCATTCAAGTTTGACCGTTTTGGTTCAGCACTATGTCATACTATTCTACTTAAGTGTCAATCGATTCTTAACTTATGAAAACGATAATGCTCTAAATGTATTTTTTAAACTGCTCTTCATTGTTTGACGAATAAATTATCGCTACTAATAATAAAGGAGAATGTATGTGCATACATGAATGCGCATGTGTTTGTGCGCTCTACAGGGTGGACCTAGAGGTACAAAATTTTGCACAAACATACTATGGAGGGTGGATATGTGTCCCTTGAGCTATTTTTAAGATTTTAATTAGAATTAAGTGAAATTAAAACCAAGGACTGAATTTTCCTTGATAAAATCTGAAAATATTGTAGTACAAAAATTATTTTTACACCATCTGCAAATACAAAGAAAGCATATTTTACATAAGACTAATTTTGTCGTACAATGTTTTCACTAATTTTTAAAAATATTTTTAGGAATATTTTATAACAATATATTTCATTGTTGTAATGAAATACAAAACATTTTCATTGTTAGTATTAATGGGTACTGACAATGAAATTAAACTGTTAGTACTTGGGTTTTTCTTACATTGTTGCTATCCTAGGTATGAAGATATGGCTCATTTTTCATATTGAGTATGTTTCATATTAAGCATGATTTTAATAAAAAAATTTATTTTTTTACTTTTATGGTCAATATAGATATAGAGTTTAACTTCAAATGTAAGCAATGGTGAAATTTGATCTGTAGTTCATATATTTCTAAGCTCTACTACTATTTTCTATAATGCAATTGGATGCATAAAAGTATATTATCACTCTTTAGACTTAAAGTTTTGCTTCCTCACTGTATAGTGTGTAAATTTTTTATTGAATCAGTAAACAAAAATTTTCTAAAATATTGCAAAAATTATGAAACATATTCGATATCACGCAAAAACTTCTGATGGCAAATAATATCACTTATTTTCCTTATGTAATTTACGATCATGTTTCGATTCAACAAACTTGTTATTGAGCTAGTGGAAGTTTAATTATTTTCCATTTCAGATTAAAACTAAAATTTTAGATGAGAGGACAGATAATGAGAATTGGTAGGTGCATGGTACAATCCACAGAAAGATTCTTAAATAGTACAAGTTACAAGTTTATCAAAATTTGCAATTTAATAATATTATGCTAAGAGAACAAACAATAAGACCAAGTTACGCATACAAGATTTCACTGAAATTTTGGCACCCAATAATCCCAGCAAACCAGGTGGTCGCCAGAGGCAGCTAGATCGCAATATGTGTCAACCAGAGATACAATTTAACAACGAAACTAATTTTCATTGTGATGTATATGTGCTATAAATACTATTTTCTCTCATTAAGTAAAATTTTATAATGAATTCCAAAACTCTCCTCAAAATACGAAATATGTAATGATCTTTGATAACCAATATTTTATAATGAAACATAAATTTGCCAACATAAACATACATTTTTCCTTTATTTCTATTTTAAATCCTGATGCTCTTACAGTTGTGGAGCTGTTTCTTTTTCCAATAAGAATTTCCATTTTCCATATTTCTGATAGCTACTTGATATACCACGCTGACTTTTAAACTGGTTAAACACTAGAAAGAGTAAATGAAGAGGATACACTAATCGATCTTAAACGTTCACCTCTCCAACTAATTCTGGAGAGTATTGACGCTTGAAGCTGTTAGCTGATCTTGTCGTTTCTCTTGATACGAGACGATGTGGGTAATTATCTTGTCTAGTTGACATGTTTTGGCTTATTAAATTTACTCTTCCATATAGTATCCGCGAATTTAGTTTCATTCTGCGCGTGACACTTTTTTGATTTAACTTATATAATGCGTTTAAGTTCGCTTTTCTATGATAATGAGCTGATTAAGTAGGATATCGCTTGTAAGGAATATTACGGAGCCGCTTCGCATGCAGGAAAAGGTATATAATTACTCCATTAATCAAACGTGTAATGACAAATATTGGATAACATCACTTAGTGAGAGATATGAAAACGAATTGAGGGAACTTTTAATTCTAAAAGAGGTAAAAATACAATAATATTAACAAACAACGAATGACAAAGAACGAGGAGGAATAAGAATCTGGTGGATGATGTCATCAGAGGCCTTCATCCATGCAGATTCAAAAATATAATTGATTTTCTTTCGCGAAAAAATGACTTTAAGGTCTAAATTTGAATTTTCCTCTAAGGCCTGACCCTATTCCGGATCAAATTGGAAATAATTACTTTAAAATCGTTTTTCTTCGGCAGAAAACCATTCTATTTTTGAATCTGCATGGATGAAGGCCTCTGATGACATCATCCGCCAGATTCTTATTCCTTCTCGATCTTTTTCATTCATTGTTTGTTAATATTATTGTATTTTTACCTCTTTCACAATTAACCCTAAAAGCGGCGCAAACTTCTTTTCCGTTTTTCATGTTCAATTCAAAAGCGAATAGCTCGTATTTATATGTATATTTTCTTAAACATTTCGCTTCGCTGTGTTCAAGAGGAGGTATATATAAATCAAACCTACAATGACAAATATTGACTAATAACTTTTAGTGTGATGTTGTTTAAGTAAGTTTGAGCAGAAACACTTAGACAGACAGGTTGCCTGGATTTCAGCTGATAAGTGAAATTCCTGTAAAAATATTACAGATTTTAAAATTCCAGTGATAGGACAATTTATTTAAAAATGCATTGCAAAAGTAAGCTTGGTATCCCGAAGACCAGAGAATAAGAAACAGTAACAATCAATAGAATAGGAGAGCACTCCTGGTCCTTCAGGAATGACCAAGAGTCTCATAAACTAGACTACATCAATAGAAAGTTCATCGGCGAATAGTGACAATTCTTCTCTCAGAGCTTCTCTTTACCTTCATGACTCTTCTAAGCTGACCGCTTTAATGCGCTTCCGAGAATGGGAAGAGGTGCTTTCGTTAAACTCACAATTAAATTTTATTTTTATCTTCAAAATTTAACTCGCCCATAATATTAATATCCTGAAGATATGCTTGCAACTTGGCGAAAAAAATTGGCGAATTGGCGGTTGTAGAGACTGAAGGACTCCGCCAATGTTTCATTTTTCGATATAATTCGAAAATGAATGGTGGTGGGTATGGTCGTATCTAGACGCCATAAGCTTTCATATTAAATAAAAAATTTCGAAGTCGGTCCAGTTGTTGAGGCTGCGAGACTGTGTCAAGATTTTTTTCCGATAGAGAATGCAAAATAGCCCTCGTGTTGCTTCAAAACGGGACGTTAATATAACTAAATTAAACCCATAGAGAAGGTAAGGTGAAGTAGTGCTTCTTTTTATTATTATTTTTGTCAAAAATGGAGAATGGAGGGTGTCAGGCAACCAATTAGACGTCATAAGCGTTCATGTGAGATAAAAAAAAAATTGTCAAAATCAGTCCAGTGGCTGAGGCTAGGGGAATGTCGCATGGTTTTTCGCCATAGAGAATGTACAGTTGAGAAATAGTTTTTAGATTTCAGTAAAGTGAAAGGTGATGGTGGGCAGGCGACCCACTGATGCCAAATCGAGACGGCATAACCTTCCATATCTAATACTAATAAAGATGAATGTATGTGTGTCTGTCTGTCTGTTGGTGGTCTACAGAACAGACCGTTAAACCTAGGGCTACCAAATTTGGTACAGGTATACTTTGGAGGTTGGTGATGTGCACCTAGGAGCTATTTTTTCAATTTTTTATTCAAATTTTAATTATTTAAAAATAAGTAAATTTTGTCCGTTTTCGCCCATTTTTTCGTGAATAACTTCCGAAATAGTAAACGTTTGAAGATTATTTTTATACCATTTTAAAGTGCGAATTTTCACTTTTTTAAAGTTTTTACTTTCAACTCTGTATATTATTTCAACGAACTTTAAAATCTTTTTGAAAGCAGCATCTATTGCTCTGAAATCGATGAAGGTCACTGAATGGAAAACACCCCTCGCGGACAAGATCACGGAACGTTGTTTCCTCTAG
Organism: Araneus ventricosus; assembly: GCA_013235015.1. Lineage (NCBI taxonomy): Eukaryota > Metazoa > Arthropoda > Arachnida > Araneae > Araneidae > Araneus > Araneus ventricosus. The sequence goes on along the minus strand of BGPR01007025.1, from coordinate 43,334 downwards.
GAGGGGAGATAGGTTGCCAACTTTTTTCCCTTCTTCGAGATGACGTGGAAGCAATTCGCCTGTACTAGGGGTAGGAGGCGGCGTGTACCGCGGTTCGCTTTAGCAAAAATAGCAGCACTACCATGAAATTTTTCCCCTCTAAATTTTAAGCCATTTTTTAATTGATTATGTTAAGATACATGCTGATTTTTTACAATTTTCAAACATTTTATACTCATTTTATGCGTAAACACTTCTATTCCATTTTGAATGTGAAAAGTGACATTTCCTCTGATATTAAACTTAATGCTATGCGACTTTTTTGCGGCATTTTATCAAACTTTTATTCCTGTTTCAAATGATACATCCTTCAACAAACTAAATTAAAATACCACAATCAGAGCGAAACAGATAATGAGACATCAAATTAAAAAAAAGAATTGAAATAGCTTTTCGCTGTTATAAATGTTTTTATACATAAATTTGCAATGTTTTCTGATAGCATAAGATTGATGATGTTTTAAAGACTGTCTAAAATTTGCACGAATTATAGAGTTTATTACTTTTTTATTTCAAAAAATTCCTTTTTTGTTCTTATACCATTTTATCAAAATTAAAGGGCATTTCAAATTGTAACAACAATTTCAAATTAATATTTGAGCATAAGCAGATAAAACTGCATTCATTTACTGTTCTCTGAACTTTAAATTTCATTTACGAACTGGAAACTTAGAACTTTGAATTTATGCATCTAAAGATTATCTTTTCTTCACTATTTCATATTGGATGCATCATTTTTGATTTTGGAACTAATTGTTTTTCTAAAAAAGTAAAGGAAAAATTCATTCTTTCTTGACATTTTACTTAATTAATTATAGTCATTTGTTTGAGTTTCCAGATGCTGTTTTTTTTCAAAAATGACAGCTTATCACGTTGAAGAAATTCAAAACGGAAATAACTTCGTCGAATAAATCGCTTTATTTACAACTTATTGACATCAAATAAACAATAACAACTATTTCAAACATCCTACATATGTTGCATTTTTTTATATAACTGAATCATTTTAAGTTATAAGCTCTAATAAGGCGAACCAGCTGGTTGCCGAAGGCGGCTAGTATGAAATAAAAATTATTGTAATCGGTCCAGTGGTTGAAGCTGGAAGACTGGTCCTCTGGTTTTCCCAATTATTTTAAATATATAGATTCCCAAAAAAGAGAGCCATATCTACAAAGATTTATTCACATTCGCCTTGGAATTAACTTTGAATTAAATATTATAGTACATTAATTTTTAATTATTCTGCATTTATTCACATGTGCATATCTACTCTCTCTATTAGAAATGTTAAATACATTTTAAGTAGGTTCTATGAAAGATAATAAGGTTTAATAAAAGAATAAATAATTCTTTAAAAATGAGAAAAATCAAAGACATACAGATATGACAGTAGAACAATGTACATAGCTTTTTTTTCAAGATGGCTCCAAAATCGTTTGCTTCTGCGAATATTTCCTGAAGTTATCGCAGGAAATAAAATTCATCAAAAAACAGAAAATCAGAAAATAAAAAAGTATATTAACCCATAGGTAGGAAAAGGAATTCTAGATAATTTGTGACTGCATTCGATTCAGCTTTACATCTAGCAATGCCATCCTTGTTCGACGAAATTAAATCTACAAAATAATTTCATTTCTAATCCTTACAGAAGCTAAATAGTACACCAAACAGAAAATTCATTTCCTCATTATGAAGTAATTCCACAATCCTAAACAATTAATCAAACCACAACAGACAAATGCTCATTCACATTCCTACCGAAAAGGAAAATAAATGAAATTTTGTCCTATAAAACACACATTGAAGAGTTTGAACGAAAGTTGAAACCATGCTATCCAATCAAGCTTCTGCTGAAAGGAATAACATGAAAACCGCTTTTCATTATCTTAAAAATGCAGGAGAACTGCAAATACTTTTTGATTTCGCCCACTATTTCCATCTGAGAACTTAAGGTTAAAACGATGAATATGGGTCATTCTCATGAAAAAGGAACAAATATCTAAAAAAAATTATGTTACAAAAGTATGTGAAAAATCTAAAAAAATGCATGGATGTTTCCATTTAAGCTTAATAAATAACCTTATATTAGTGGTCAAGTTTTCTATTTTATTTTTCACTATTTTTTATATTTTTTTTAAGTTTTAAAATTTTTTACCTATCTACGAAGGAGTCGTGATAGTCAACGGAACTTTTACATTTTAAACGACAGTACAATTGAATAATTATTACGCAAATTTGGCACATGTTTATTTCTTTAAATTAAACAATAAAATTAGTTATTAAAAATCTGTGCAAGAAAACTTAACATTTAAATTAAATAGCACCTTTTAAATAATGGCTCTGACTATGCATTAGTTAAATATATTTACAAACAATTAAAAATAAATGAAAGTCAACATTTTGCAGGAAAGTAATCAATTATATACTAAATTAAGAAATATCATATATTTATTTATTAATAAGCAATCTAGTAAGTTTCGTATTAAGTTTTTCTACTCTCTTCTCTACTGAATTTAGCATCTGACTGCTTTGTCTTTTTATTTTTTGATATTTCCATTTTTTCTAAAAATAAATTTAGCTATTAAAATGTTGTTTTTTTACATTATTGAAGCTTTAATATTATAAATATTCTATATTAATTGTTTACCTTAATTCTTTTCGAGAATATAATTTCATTTTTAATTTTTTTCAAAAAATACAGAAGAAAATCATTAAATTTCATAAAAAAATATCTACCAAAGTACTTTTAATTGATATTATTTTAATTTATATAACTGTATCATGATTTTTGAGATTTTGTCTCTTTCATTGACAATGTCATCCTCTCTGTGGAGATGCTGTGTCTAAGGAGGAGAATTCCACGGAGGAGGCAAAAACTAAGGTTTGAATTTTTAAGTGTTTTGGTTTTTACGTGTCCATAGTGGTGCACTTATTTTTATTAAATTCGATAATAAATCTATCAAACTTTTATATTTTAATTATAAATTATATTTTCTTAACTTATTTATGATGTTAACGAAGTGGAAACTGAGAACTTCACCAATCTCTAAATGGAACTAATAAATTGGAATATATTCAATAGATTCGCAATAGAACGAAAATTTTTCCCTAAAGAACAAATTGTCTGCCTTTCTTATAAACTGTTTCAAGATTATTTGGCATGAGCAGGAATTTATGATATTTTTTATGTTATTTTCTTTGTGCAAGGAGGGAGACGTATTTGACTGGGGACACAGTGTAAAAATTAATTACTAAGTAAAAATAATTAAAAAAATGTTAGGTTAGACTTTAAACTAGTCAATACTGAAAAAAAATACAATTTTTAAAAAAATTGCTTGAGTTTCAGAAAATATTATTTTGCATTTCTCGTGTAGGGACGTCCACGGAGGGAGACTTTTCTCCTATATTCATTGAAAAATGAGAGTTAAATAGTAAAACTATTTTAATAGAAACGTATTAAATAGCTTTTTTAAAAGTTAAATTATACATATGAAAAAAAATATTGAGACATTTGTTGCACTTTCTAATGTTTATCACCCGGGAGTGTAAAAAGCACCTTTTCGTGAGAATGGCCCATATTCATTCTTTTGTTGGAGATGGAGAGTCATTTCTTGAAACCAATTTTCGTGTAAAATTGCTCAAATTCCTGTCTTTTCAATTACTACTTTTAAAGAAGATACATAAAAATTCCACTCCCTGTGAAAGATCGACAAAAGGAATTTTAATTAGCAGACGATGATTAAAAGGGTGATTTTAGGGGTAGAACTTTAACTGCAACTGTACCTCTATGTATAGTTCATTATTGCCCCCGTTGTTCTCTTGTTTAGGATTAAAATAAAGGGCGAAAGAGCAATGAGACGCGTTCTCGAAGAATGACGCTTTTCAGATAAAATATTATGAGGATGGTGCGCATGTTCTTGTGAAAGGATACTGAATGTATCTCGAAGCAAACACACTTTGCGGTTCTCTGTTTCAAAAATTAAATTTTATTTACTAGTTTTGTTTGTATCCTGAAAAGCTATGCTTCCCCGTGAATTTGCACTTCTACATTTTGGTTGCCAGGTAATAGCTTACGGAATAGTTTTAAGACTTGAAACGATGAAGCAGGCTTCGAACAGTCTCTGATTAACCGAATTTGCAGAAATTAGTATTGGTTAGATCTTGAAGTTAACCTTTCACTAATTTATATAAAATAGTCCTGATGAATTGTTCGCCACCCAGATTGTTACTTTAAATAGTAGAAGCTTTGTTACTTTAATAGTGGCGGCTCGTGAGCTCAGAAACGAGAAGTGCTGCAAGATAATATTTATGAAGAGAATAGATTTTAAAAAGCAACTTTATCTTTCAGTAGGCCAAATTTTTTTAATTCCAAAGCCAGATATGAAATTTCCTGCTTTTCAAACAAATTAAATAACCAGCATATGACATTTACTACTAGATTTACTAGCAGAGCGTTAAGTGAATGTTGGTGTGACGATTCTGCTGCAGGAAATTCAGAACTCCAACATAAACACTTCCCTCCTCGCCCGCATCACTCGCAAACACTCTTCCAGAAACGAATATCTTCTTCAAGAAAAATCTAGCCTTCTATCAAGAGAAAGCAAATAATCAATCAACCAGATGTGTTTCTGTCGACGCAACACAAACCGAAACCAAAACCCATACACAGCGAATGAGATTGTCACTTTTTGTGGGAATGAGGAAAAAAGAGAAATAATTTAAAAATGGCATCTTTTTCTCGTTCAGTTGGCTCCGTGCCAACCACAGCTGCTAGCCCGGTAGCCCATAGTCCGTCTAAGTTAAAGGGAGAAAGGGTTGCTTTTTCTCTCCGGATTTTCTGCGCAGTGAACGAATTTTGGGGTGGGCAGAGTACTTTGCAGCTCAGACCTGCGCCTCTCTTACTTGTTGATTCATTTTCGGTCTACTTTTCAATTTTTTGTAATTTTTTTTTTTTTTGCATTTCCATAAGTCATGGAACTCTGAAAGTGAAAAAGTAAGCGAATAAGATTGAAAACGGAAATGCAAGTTTTAAAAAATTTCAGGGAGTGCTGCAGATCTGCAGCCCTAATGGACGAGTCGCCACTGATTAGAAGTTATGATTCACATAAAGCCGTGGAGCCGCGGTGGCTTTTTGGTAAGGTCTCGACTTCAGGGCTGGAGGATTCTTGGCCCGAAATCTGACTGCACCGAAATTGAGCTGTGTTTGGGGCCGTAAGTGTTCAGCGTTGCCCTTAAGCAAAAAACCCAATTTTGTCTTCTAAAATCTTGAGAATAAGACTGAAGCACTAATGTTTGTTGTTGCCAATAGGATACATACTGAAATTATTATTAAATCAATTGACAAGATATGGATGGCAGCCTGAGTGCTGCTAAAAAAAAATAAATTGATGTTTTTCACTTGAAGTCGTATCTTTTTAGCTTTTTCTGCGCGCCTGAGAATACCATATTTTATTCTATAGAGCTGAAGGAAATTCCTTATCGGTATCATTATTTATTAAAATTCATCTCTGTTTGACATTAGAGCATTTTATCAAGGAATTTTTTTTCTGAAATAAAGCCAGTTGTTAAAGAACTGTTTTTTAGCTATAAACCCTTCTTAAAACAAAGGATTTTTTAAAATATTTTTCCCATGTTTTAATCAAGAAATGAAAGTCAAAAAACATTTTAAAATCAATTTTTAAAAAATTGGGCTTTTAAGAGTTAATTATACTTAGTGGCCAAACCTCCTCCCGTTGGTGTGCTGCAGAAGCTTGGAGAGAGGGCGGCCAGCTCATGTTTCGTCCTCGCTATCTGACCGCTGGTCATAATTACGAGGCCCGTTCGAAAAACGAATCGTGTTGCTTCAAAACATGACACTGACAAAACTAAACACATAAAGACGTGTTCTGTTCCTCTAAAATAGACATGTAATCTCTTTCTCTCTGAAGCGATTTAGTGGCATTTTGCTATTCTAAATATAAAAATAACCTGAATATTTTTAGAAATATGGCATTCTCCATTTTAAATCTCTGCACAAATAAGTGTTCCTTAAACATCGATAGACTATTGATAGTATCAGGTTCTCGGAACTATCGACTGAAACAATCGATGGTATAGACCTTCTCAAAACTATCGATAGTTTTCCCCCGGGCAATACTATCGATAGGCACATTTTCAGTCCATAGTTTTAAAATTATCTACTGGAACTATCGATAGTTTCAAAACTATCGACTGGAACTATATCTATAGTTTCTAAACTATCGACTGGAAGAACACCTATCGATAGTATCGCATGGAAGAAAACTATCGATAATATCGATAGTTTTGAAACTATCGATAGGTCAGACGATAGTAATGGAAAACTATCGACTGCACTATCGAGAGTTGATATCGATGTTTAAGGAACACTAGCACAAACATCAAATTCACACAATTTGTTACCGATGAAAAATTTAACATTGTCTCAATATTTAAATAATATTGTTGTAAAGTTTGCTATTTCCTGTAACGTAGCAATGCAAAGGGTAGAATTTGAATTTTCCATTTATTCTATCATGCCTTTTGTTTAACCGCTTAAGGACAGAGTTATTTTGTAACCTACGGTATCTAGGACGAGTTAACTCGGGTTATGTCCTTAAGCGGTTAAAAGACAAACATTTTTTTTATTTATTTATTTAGTAATTTCAAGGCAACTGCTGATTAAAAATTGATAAATGAAATTTTATTTTTGTGACGATGACGAATAAATCGTTCTTGAGACAAACTCCCATCAAATATTAAAAACATATTTAAAAATATATTTGCCATTGAATCGCGAAGTCTCATTTATTTATTATTGTTATTTTCGCATTTATTTATTTATTATTATTTTTTTATTTATTTAATATTATTATTTTTTCATTTATTTAATATTATTATTTTTTCATTTATTTATTATTATTATTTTTTCATTTATTTAATATTATTATTTTTTCATTTATTTAATATTATTATTTTTTCATTTATTTATTATTATTATTTTCTCATTTATTTATTATTATTATTTTCTCATTTATTTGTTATCTTTATTTTCTCATTTATTTATTATTATTATTTTCTCATTTATTTAATATTATTATTTTTTCATTTATTTAATATTATTATTTTCTCATTTATTTAATATTATTATTTTTCATTTATTTATTATTATTATTTTCTCATTTTTTTCTTCTGACATACATTCTCTCAGCTTTCTCATTAATCACCAAATGATTTATGATAACAAAGCAAAAAACATATTTTCTTTCGTTTTAAAAATTTCAGGTCTTTGAAAGAATGCATCTGAGGAGGATTATTTCTAATTAATTATGACCGCCATTACTATCTTTCTTCTGCACTCGTCTTATTCAGAACATTTAAACAACTTCTCTAATGATCTGTTTACGCAATGAAATTGTTTTCAAGAAATTAATTGTGGTATTCTTGCATTTTTTTGTATTTTATATGATTTTTCAAAGAATTTTACAGCGCAAATAACCTATAATATTTTTTAATTATTTTTAAATGATCTATAGGATTTTGTTTAATACCATTCCGATAACTTCGAATGGCATCTTATATTTAATTAAAGCTATGGACGAGTTTTTATTTTGTTTATTTTGGGTTCAAAGAACTTCTATGTCTAGTATACACTTCTGGTTTTCCTTTGACAAAGCATTACACCGGAAATAGGTCCTAAGCACGTAAGTTCTACATTACCCCAAATAAACAAAACATCTTCCATAAAAACAAATTAAAAATATACATAAAAAGATTATTTAATTTTCATAACTTTAAAGGTTTAATGAAACATTTTTTGAGAGCATCAATCATTAGAAAAATATTTCAAAATATTTTAACAAGAAAGATACTAGAATATGAAAAAGAAAAAGAATAAACAGAAAAATCTTAAAATAGAATAGACAGAAAAAATATAAACAATAAACACAATTCATCTGGCGCGCGCAAACTGCTGCTGCTGCGTTTGGGGGGAGCAAATGAAATTGTGTCTATTGTTTATATTTTTTCTGTCTATTCTATTTTTAGGTCTTTTACGGTTTATTCTTTTTCTTGTCCGTATTCTAGTATTTTTATTCGGTATTTTATTGGAAGATGCTGCATTTTTGCGTCGTTCTGTTTAAAACAAAGTTCAACGGTTGTTAGAATTTTTTGTAAAATGATTTAATTTGCTCTTCTTTAGTTCAATATCTTGTATATTTAAGAGCCAGTTTTTTTAAGAATCAGGCAAGCTTGGATAGTTGACATTTTTTTATTTTGTTCAAATTTTCAGGATATGTTCTGCATGTAAAACTATTAGACACGTGTTTTTTATTTTTCAAAAAAAAAATTTCCTATAGTTTTGGGGGTCCAAAATTGCAGACCGTCCATTATTTTAAGAAAAATATACCATTTTACATAAGGCAATACTTTTTGTGCCAGGAGTGAACCATGGCATTGGCAATTATTTTGTGTTCTACTACTTCCACACTGACTTTTAGAGCATAAAGATTTATGGTTGACTCTTTGCACAAAGACCAAAGGTCATTCAAAATTCTACGAAAAAAGGCTTTTTTCTGAAACTTTGACCGTCAAAATCTTCTTGTGCCAACAGTGAACCACAAAGGTATATATTTCAGAGAATACATACTAATGAGAAATACCGAAAAACGGCAAGACATGTGTGATTGACTTTTGGGGTACAGAAATATTTGACCTTGAATTTGCGAAAAACACAAAATTGCATGATTTTAGAGGTCATTCACTGCTTGTGCCAAGAGTGACCAGGTATGAAATTAGCTGGAAAAGAAGCCTTAAGTATAGGAGAAACAAAATCAATTCAGATCAATCAGATCTATGGTAACTTTTTCAATTTTTACATAATGCGGCTCTATACTTTGTGCTGAACATGTGTTTTCTGGCACTTGTTAAAAAATGTTGATTGCTTTTATTTCAATATTTATTACTTTTGTATGTAAAAATATTACATTAAAATTTCTTTAACTAACTGAATTGCTCTCTGAACATAATAATATTAATTAAGGAAATGATCTTAATTAATGATAAAATTAATGATCTCAAATTAAGGAAATAAAAGTTAAAGGAGATTCAAACCTCTAGTCCTAAACAGCGTCATATCATAGGTTTTAGGCTTGGTTCATCAGTCTCATCATATTATAGTTAAAAATTTAGTCTTAATTATAGCAACGATTACGCACATGTGAAAAAATGTATTTAATATCGTTGCAACCCACGCATTAATTAAAACAATAAATTGTAACAAATTGAGTGTGGAATTAATTTTGGTTACCATTGTACTCTGTGTTCTTAATAAAATGAAAGAAAAAAATATTTTTATCAATAATATCGTTAAGAAGCTAAGACTCTAAATTTTAAAGTAGTGTAAAAACTGTGTATGTGGAATAATTTCCTCCGATGTTATTGAGGAAAAAACGCTCAAACTTCGATTAACTTTTAATTAAAAATCTAATTATTTTTTAAAACCCCTTTCTTAATAAGAACCTATTACTTAAGAAGTAACAAGTTGCAAATGTGGAAGCTCCAAGTCTAATGGTCTGTAAATTAGGGCGTTTTGAATGATTTTTGCATCCTGCGTGTCTCATGTAGTAATTTATGGATAGCGTCCAACCTATAAACATTATCATGTTAAAGAATTAAAAAGTTGATTGACTTTCATTGCGATGAATAATTTAAAAAATATTTTACCTTACAAATCAATACTTTATTGAGCTCTAAAGCTGCCCTGAAAATAAACAGATGTATGTTAAATTTCGAAATCGCATATTTTACTATAAAACACAAATTTTAATTTATCAAGCACCAACACACAACTTTTCTTCATTTTATTTCATTGCTGATGGTCTTACTATTGTGCGGCTATTCTAGTTTTCGATGAAAACTTCCATTTTCCACATTTCCTATAGCAACTCGATATACCACGCTGCCTTTTAAACTTGTCAAACATTAGAAAGAGTAAATGAAGTGGATAGACTAATCGATCTTCAAACTTTCAACTCTCAAACTAATATTGGCGAATATTGGCGTTTGACGCTGACTCCTGTCGCTTCTCTTGATACGAGACGATGTGGGTAAACATCCTGTCTGGTTGACATGTTTTGGCTTATTAAATTTCCTCTTCCATGTAATATCGGGGAATTTGATTTTCATTCCGAGCGCGACACTTGAGGGATTTAGCTTGTATAATGTGTTCAAGATCGCTTGCCTGTGTTAACGAGCTGATTAAATACGATATCGCTTGTAAGGGAATTTACGGAGCCGCTTCGCAGGCAAGAAAAGGTATATAATTATTCCATTAATCAAACGTGTAATGACAAATATTGGACAACATCACTTAGTGAGAGATATAAATACGAAATAAGGGAAGTTTTAATTCTAAAGAGGTAAAAATACAATAATATTAATAAACAACGTATAAAAAAGAACGAGGAGGAATAAGAATCTGGTGGATGATGTCATCAGAGGCCTTTATCCATGCAGTTCAAAAATAGAATAGGTTTCCTGTTGAGGAAAAACGACTTTAAGGTCTAAATTTGAATTTTCCTCTAAAGCCTGAACCTATTCCGGAACAAATAGGAAAGAATTACCTTAAAGTCGTTTTTCCTCGACAGAAACCTATTCTATTTTTGAATCTGCATGGATGAAGGCCTCTGATGACATCATCCACCAGATTCTTATTCCTCCTCTTTCTTTTTCATTCGTTGTTTATTAATAGTATTGCATTTTTACCTCTTTCCCAAATAAAACCTCCCTTAATTTGTATTTATATCTTTGTACTTCGCAATTTTTTCCTGGTTGATGCTTCACTTTGAGCGCACCAAATAAATTGCTTCTATTATTGTTGTTTTGTCTTTTTTAGATATTCAATCACTTAGTGAGCCGTTGCTTAAGTTTGAATGAACAGAGACGTAATGTTTTTAAAAATAAACTGATCTGATTTCAGCAAATAAAACTTGCTGTAAAAAATATCCGCGATTTTTGAATTCCAATGAAACAGAATTAAATTTAACATATTGTTTCTTCGAAGTAAACTCGGAGTCCTCAAGACATAAAAAAATAATAACAACATTAATTTGCAGACATGTATTGTTCGAACACGTTATTGTATGAAATACTTCTAGACAGATATGTCAGTTTTTAGAAATGACTTACGTCATAGCCTGACTATGAACAGTCAGATTTACGCAAGTTACAAAATTTAATTTTATTCTTGTAAATAAGTTTTAGCATTTATATCATAGTAAAATTAGTTTTATGAAAAAAAATCACATTTCTTGCAGATTACCGATGGGACATAAATTGAAAAACTGAGCATAAAGGTATTATTTATTACATATTATTTAAACATCGGCATAAAAATATATGCCTGGAATGAGCGTTAGAAACAATCTCTGATAATTTCACATTTATGAATTACTAGGTGATATACCCGGCGTTGCTCGGGATAAAAATATTTTCAAGCCCAGGTACTTAAAACACTTTCAATTTAATAAAAGAGTTTTTCGCAGCAGGGTCTTTCATTGATTTTCGTTAATTCACTTCCGTGCTCTCTGACCCTCTCGACCAGCAGTTAAACACCCCTCTCTTCTTTTTCTCTCCTTAGTTTGAACCACATGGAAAAAATCTAATAGTCTTTCGTACTCCATTTTCCCCATCACTGCTTAGACGACAGCAGAAGCTCTTTTATATCTTGAATTTTATTGCCAATATCCGGACTACAATTCTCTTCTCTTTAGTGTTTGTGTCACTGACCGTAAAAAAATCGCATAGTGTTCTTTCTTTTTCACCTTAGGCCCTCTCCTTCCCTTAGGAAGTGGGCTCAATAAATTTGCAGGATTTTACTCACTCATTATGATTATTTAAAAAATTTTAAATTAACTTAAACATCGCGGAAAGAGAGTAATTAACATCATTGGATTGTGGTGCAAATGTGTTGAAAGAGCTACGAAATAAGAGCAAAAATAAAAATTTTGCTTTCTGTTGATATTCAAAGAAAATATTATTTTTTTCATAACTTCCACAGAGGTAAAAATACGGGAATGTAGGATTTCACAGAACGAAAAATTGGTTTGAATTTAATTGCAATAATAGAAAACATCGTTACAAATTGTGTATGGAATAAATTTGAAATGTGTATTATATTAAGGAAAAGAACGCATGACATTTAAATTGGAATCAGTAAAAAGATAATCGCCTTCTTTATAAGGTCATATGTAAATCATCTACGTGCAATATATCTTTCTGAAGTTAATATCGAAAAACTGAGATAAAATGCCGAAAATTGGTTTAATTTTCGTTTATTATTAAATATCTTAGGAAGTAATTTTTTGAAAGTTGAAAAAAGTGCAATTAATCTTGGAACCTACCCCAGAATGGCATGTGCAAACTTCATGTCAAAACTATTCACCGTCTAAAAGGAGTTCCTGTGACGCATAAACCGTTAAAACATCTTTCTTCCCCTCTCTTTGTCCTCCTCCTACGATAGCAATCGAACTAAGTAACCTTGAAGGCTTAGCACACACTCATTAGGATTATTTGAAAATTTGTGAAAATTAAACAACACATCAAGGAAATAATTCACTAACACTACTGGATCTCTTTGCAACCGCATTGAAAGGCGTAAATGCTACGACAACCGGAAACCGGACGTGAAAAGTCTCCGTTTTTGTTTATGTTAAAGAAAATAACATTTTCTCGTGTTATCTTTCACACTGGCAAAAGAACGCGCGCGAAATGGTAAATTGGCCTGAATTTAATTCTATAAGAATGGAATTTAATTTTATAAGAATAAAAAGTATTGTTAGAAATTGCGTTTAAAATATATTTTTAAACTTTAATAACAAATAGAGAAAAACTCTTTACCGGAATGGAATTTATATCATTAGAAAGATAATTTTCTGCTCTTGAAGATGGTGTAAAAATAACTGTTGTGCAATAAATATTTCAGAAGCTATTGGCAAAAAATGTCTTAGAATTAGGCTTAACAGCGGCTAATTTTCGTTATTTAATTAAATATCTTTAGAACTAATTAACTCTGAAAGGTCAAAATGGCACCGTTGACCTAGAAATGTGCTCCAGAATGTCGTGTAAATTTCATGTCGCTACCGTGCACAGTTTAGGAGTTCTTGTGACCGATAGACACATGGTTTTTTTTTGCGTTATATAATAGATAACAATTAAATTTAAGAATGGAAACAGAGGTATTCGCATATTTTTTATTAATTTATCTTAATGTATTTTTTGTGTGAATCTCGGAAAAAGTCAAGCACCAGTGGACGCACACTCTGGTTTAATGAGTGGGAGTAAAAGTCATCCAAAAGTTGTAATTTTTTTGCATGTTTAAGGTATTTGAACCTATCAGTAGGTAGGCTTCTAGCAGTCATAGCTTTTGTGAGCTCATTTGGCATAAATCCGAAATCAAGGTAAGCTACTAGGAGATTACCACATCCAGTATTAAAAAGTACAGAGCAAGTCAGAATTCTGAATAATTAAAATGCTCAAACTAATGGTAAAGATCATGGTTTTCATAAAATATGGAATTACTTAAGAACTTGAACTCTAGAATTATTTAAAAACTTGCGTTATGTTCAAAATAATGTGTAATTATTCAGAAATATTTTTTTCCTATTTAACTTTCAGAAGCAATTGAAAAAAATCATATCTCCGTACAGAAATCAGATTATTGAAAATTATAATTTTAACCTTCGCTAATAAGAATAGAAAAATTTCTATGTATTTTATGTTCGTCAACTGATTGCTATTCAACTGAATCATAAAATCCATAAAACAAATAATTACTTCTGCACTAAAATTTAAATGCAGGCCCATCCATATGTTTATATTCAGATCGAACAATTCTTTGTCACAAAAAGGAAAGTCGATAAATTATTAAATTGTATTTATCATCACTGTTATTTCGTAAAGTGCCACTTGAAACTTTTGTCACTGAGATCAATTTAAATAATTTTATTCTCTGTTCGAGAGTTAAAAATTTGCACATTTTAATAAATTTTAATAATGTTCATCGCTTATTATTAAAAGTTTTTCCATAATTACTTCATGGTTTTCTTTCCTCCTTTCGAAATTACTGTGTAAATAAACTTATTTTCAGATTAAAACTGTTAGTAATTTTTCTACAAACGAGTATTGAAAATTAAATCGATGTTGATGAAAAAATCATAAACTGAAAATTAGCTAGAAGTTAAGAAATTTAAAAATGGATATGACCCCAAACGTTTGTGCAAATTATTTAGATACCTTCAGGAAATTTGATTAATAACAGTTTAGGATTTTTTTCTTTTCTGAAAAAATGTAAAAAAATTAATTTACTTTCGCAAACTTTGTTTCTCAGGAATATTTGAATATGAATTTCGAAATCTTTTCAATGGCTATACTTTTCAGAATGAGAAAGTTGTTTATCGCATTAAGGAATTTTTTACAGGAATGAGGAAATTTCGTTAAAATAGGATTAGTAGCTTCTTCAACACAACAAACAAGGAGTAAATTAATAGAGCAACATGTTTAAGAAATTAATTAAATTAAAGAAATGGGAAATTTGTAGAATTTAATATATTGTTTTTGCAAAAAATATATATGAGTAACATGTACACTGTACAGGTTATGAAAAAGACACCATCAAAATCTTCATTTCCGAGACTTTAAAGAAGAATATAAAACAACATATTGACAGAAACTTTAATTCGTCTACTATATAAATAATTAAATATTTTCATTGCATCTAGTGATATTAAGGGCGAAAAATTAATTGCAACCACCGAAAATAAATCTTAGTATTGTAAAGAATGACTAATCAAGAGAAATAATTCCTCAGCAAGGAATCGAAATTGGGATCTCAGGGTTCAAAGCTCGAAATCTGATTCCATCAAAACTCAGTCGTATAAGTAGGCCTGGTGTACGTTAAATCTGACGTCTATGCACAGACATCCTTCCGGAAGTTTGGAGATATGGATGCCGACTGTTGTCTTCCTCGTCATCTAGTGCAAAATTACGAGGGATGTTAATAAAATTTATCAGTCAAACTGAACTTAATATATCCGCTGTCTATCACAGAATAGCTTTCCATGTAGAGTTTTCAGCAAGTATCGGGGCAGATTTTGGTTATTTTTAAATTATTTATTTTTAAAAAAACTAAAACTGTCTCCGTTGAGCTAATTCAAAGCTACTCGAATTTGTTCAGATAGGAGGTTTTAAGTTTGTATGCTGTATTATATAATCTAAATGCAAAAGTGAGGATGTATTAATACACTAAGGAAGATTCGGCCGATCTCCTTGTTTCTCACTAAATGACAATTATTTTGACTTTGATACTTCATAAAAATTCAGAAGTATGCGCAATTCATTGATTGTGGAAAGTCAATAGCAGAAGACAATTTATTGCAATTCATTGATTGGATTGGATAGTTGATTCATAGGAAGAAGACTGCAGAAATTCATTGATTGCTGAAGGCAAAAACATGTGCAACCTCTATCCTGGATGCATGGATCAGTTTTACATCTACGTTTGACTTGAAAAGGCATTACTTTATAAGCTTCTGAAATAGGGATCAATTCAGCAAACACCACGAATTTCCCTATTTACTTTATTTGGAGAATAACTCAACTCTGAAAACAAAAGATACCTACTGCTAAATTTACATTGAAGGTCTCTGGCTTATTCCAGTAGTCTTTGTGTCTGAAAGCATGTGTCTCGGCTTTCTCTCTGATAAATTTATTGCCAGACATGCATTTTCGAAACATACAGCTGAAACTTTCATTTTTGTTTATTTTACTGTCAATTTCTTGTGTTTGATGATATTTATCGTAGAAGAAGTGTAATGTAGTTGCAATAACCAAAAGAAAAACGTCAGATACCACCGAATTTAGCATTATATAAACCTTATTACAATAAATTAATTGTAAGTTTTTAAAGCAGTGGTAAGAAACGAAAATTGTTCATTGACCGGATGAGCTTAAATATTTCTGAAAAATTTCAAAAGAATTTATGATTTCTGTACAGACCTTCTTAATCATTAAAATGGATGTTTGTCGTTTTCTTAAAAATCTAAAAAAAATTGCTTCCGTGCCGAGGCATTTAAGAAATAAACGACAAGGAAACAAACCACTTACATTATCTAAATTCTTTGCTTTGGTTTTTTATCATTTTTATTTTCCTCGCAAGAAATAAGGATAGACATTTCAAAGCTAAAAGCCATTACCATTG